>JANHZU010007379.1:27873-38765 GCA_032468055.1 Acrochordus granulatus | reverse complement strand
AGGAGAGGAGACGAGAAGAGAGGAAAAGATTTGGCTCTGTGGTGCTTCATATCCTTAATATCAAACAAAATGATGATCATTCAGATGGACTTGTAGTTATTTGGGGGAGAATAATTAATTTTGCCTCTGTGATTTTCAGGATGCCACCTGGAACTACTGCAAGAAATGCTCCACAAAGACTCGATCATCTCTTCTCTTTCTGGGGGAGCCAGAGAATTAAGCTGGATTTTTCAGAAGAGGTTGGTTGAACATACGTTCTGGGTTGTTGGCTGAGCATCATCAATTTCGACACGGACACAATCAAATGGCAGATTGAACTAATTTGTCCATCCTGAAGGTGGGCGTACATGAAAGAAATGGAGAAGGCAGCCAGATGCTGTTCCTACCTCTTTTATACAAACTTTGATCTCACATCTGTTTCTTCTTCCAGTGCCCAAAGCCTGATCAGCCAAGCTGCTGAACTCCCACCACCTAATTTCCCTTTGCCTCAGTGTCACTCGGAAGCCCGTGGCCTTGAAGTGGCTTTCAAGAGTCGATGCCACCCTGTCGAGTGGTTCAGATGCTGAGCTTCTTGGAAGGTCAGCAGCTCGGCAGCTGGAGATCCGTGCAACGTCACACAATGGGGCGAGCTCCTGTCCTGCCCCAGCTCCTGCCAACCTAGCAGTTTGAAAGCATGCAAAAATGCAAGTAGACAAATAGGTGATTTTGGTGGAAAAGGTAACAGCATCGGCCACCTGTCCGTGGAACTTCTTCGGACAAGCACTGACTCCCTCAGCTGTGAATTGGAGAGGAGCATTGCCCCCTAGAGGCAGCCGCGACTGGCGGGAGAAACCTTTGCCTTTTTTTTATTTTGCTACCACTCCCTCAAAAAGACTGAGAATCCTGGAGGTGAAGACAGGTCACCCGGACGAGGCAAAGGAAGGAGGCCCTTGAACGACCCCCTGCACTACGGCAGCTTGGCTTCACTCTTGAGCAACCGGACTCACGTTGTTCTGAAGGGCCGCCGGGTTCAAACAAGGCCCTCCTTTGAAATTCCGGAGGCAGCTGCTACAGGAAGCACCAGTGAATGCTGTTGCGGAGAACATGAAGAAGTGGCTCATTCAGGCAAAGTGCAGCTTAATATCCACCCAAAAGGAAACAATTCACTAACCTAAATAGTTTACATATGGTAGCCCAAGACTGGACACCCTGGTGCCTTCCGTATATGCTTTATGTCAGTGCCCAACTTAAAATAATATTGCTTACAAGACTAATGATATATACAATAATAGGAGAGAACTGTAGAAAGTAATGTAAAAATCTCAGAGTAAAAAGTAGATGGAAGCCTTTAAGAAGACTGGAGCGCGTATCTGCGCCATTGCCGTGTCTGAACATGCATCCCATCTTTTTCTTCCAATTTCCTTGCGGTTGTCTTTCCATGGGATTTAATGTGAGGCAAGCCATGAAAAGCAGAACAGCCACCCACACTTCTCACTGCTAGAACTGCAACAAAACAAAACAAAACACCAATATTATTTTCTCCTTTGGAAGGAAGTTTGAAAGAAAAAGAGATCTACCGTCACTAGGATTTTGAGCCTGTTCCTAACTGCCCAAGATCTTTTTACGAAAGGGGCATAGGAGAAGGCAAACCCAAAGGAGATGCAATCCACGGAACTTGGGCACTGCATATTGTGTATGGATAATAAGTATTCCTGGCTGGGGAATTCTGGGAGTTATAGCTTAAAGTTGCTAAATGCTGGTTTAGAAGCTGGCTTTGTGCAATCAGCCAACAGGAGATTAAAGTGAGATTAGGTAATTTGTAGTTACATGTGGGGAACAGAGCCATTGTCTTAACAGATGATGTGGATGAGGCCGTCTCATTAAGACGCAATATGGTTTCAAGAGAAGAGATCCCACTCCCTTCTCGCACTGATGATGTTACCGAGTTGGGGAATGAAACACCTGCACAAAAACAACCAAGATCAGGCAGCAGCACAGACCTCACATAATGCGGTACTTTGTGGGTACTGCCATAGCAGATTATCTGAACCCGGGACTTCTGACTCGCTTTAACGTGCCACGCGTGGCGTGGATCTGAGGACAGGTTGTTGGGGAAACAGTGTTTTCCTTTTCCCTGTTTCCAACCGCCGATACAATGCGAGGAACAGAATGCGATTTTTACAGAGATCCTGTCTGGAGAGGGAAAAATAATCCCTTAATACTCCCCCCTCTATCACTGGGCTGATCACTGTGTTTTTTCTCCCAGCTAATCACTGGGGTTGCGCACAGTGGTGCTCACTGATGTGAAATTAAAAGTTGTGTCGACATGTGCTTGCTTCCATTCCGCCTTTGTTGCCCCTTATAAAAGAAAGCATTCTTACAGAGTTGTTTTGCAGTCTGGCCGCTCTCTCATCTAAAGCAAATTAAGCCCCCTAGCACTGTATCTGGACTTCCCACTGCTCTGAAAAATGAAGCACGCTCGATGATGCTGGCGTTCTTTTCCCCGAACCACACAAGATGGTATTTTTAAATAAATTCAGAGCTAAACTCAGGCGTCCAAAATGTATTTTTAGAGGCACATGTATTAATGTGCGCTGGCGCGGTTGTTAATTTTTAAGTCATCCGTCATTACAGACTCTGTGAATTGCCCTTGAATCTCTGTGAAATGGATTTGTTTTAATGCAGCTTTAAGAAAAAAATTAAATAGTAGGATAGATAAAAATAGTCCTCTTTCTACCCATGACGGAATAAGTGTTAATTAAGATCAAAAAGCAGTCATCTCATCTCTGACAAGGTCGTGGGAACAACAGTGAAGGTTAGATTAGATGTTCTCCGAGGTCACTTTCACCCCTTGTGTAATAGGATTCTATGGACCACAGTGTTTTGTTGATACAGGTTGTCCTCAACTTATGACCAGTTACTCAGCAACTGTTCAAAGTTATGACAGACTCCCAAAAGATATTTATGACCTGATTCAGAAGTTCTGACAGCTGCTTTCCCCTATCCACCCATTACAGTCACATGACCACATTTCGGATGATTGGCAGCTGACCCACATTTATGGCCAGTAACATCATCCTGCAGTCACATGACTGAAATTTATGATTTTCTTTGCCAAAAAACAGTGTTTACTTATTGGTTTCCGACAAAAATGCCCCACAGCAAATAATGGGTTTGCTAAACAACCACAGTGTTTGTTTAATAAGGTCACTTTACCATCATGACATTCATTTAACAACCTCTGCAAAAAAGCTCATAAAATCAGGTCTTTTAAATAGTAGTCACTATTTATGACCACGTGGCATCTTTATTGGGATCTGAAGAACTGTCTCTACTTATGATCACATGGCATCCTAATTGGGGACCTCAAGCATTGTCACTACTTATGACCATATATCATCCTTATTGGGGATCTGAAGCATTGTCACTACTTATGACTACGTGGCATCTTTACTACAGATCTGAAGCATGTCACTACTTATGACCATGTGGCATTCTTATTGGGGTTCTGAACCAATGTCACTACTTATGACCATGTAGCATTTTATTGAGGATCTGAAGCATTGTCTCTGCCTATGACCATGTGGCATCCTTATTGGGGATCTGAAGCATTGTCTCTACTTATAACCACATGGCATCTTTATGGGCGATCTGAAGCATTGTCTCTACTAAGACCATGTGGCATTCTTATTGGGGTTCTGAACCACTGTCACTATTTATGACCATGTAGCATTTTATTGAGGTTCTGAAGCATTGTCTCTGCTTATGACCACGTGGCATCTGTATGGGGGATCTGAAGCATTGTCTCTACTTATGACCATGTGGCTTTCTTATTGGGGTTCTGAACCACTGTCACTACTTATGACCATTTGGCATCCTTATTGGGAATCTGAAGCATTGTCACTGCTTATAACCACATGGCAACCTTATTGGGAATCTGAAGCATTGTCACTGCTTATGACCATGTGGCATCTTTATGGGGGATCTGAAGCACCGTCTCTACTTATAACCACGTGGCATCCTTATTGGGGATCTGAAGCACTGTCACTACTTATGACCACGTGGCATCTTTACTGGGGATCCGAAGCATTCATGTACCTTCTCTCTAAAACTGTCATGGGAAAGGAACTGAAATGGGATCTAGCTGCAGTTGCTTTTCAGGAGAAAACCTCTGATGGTCTCTTGAAGACTGCCAAAACCTTGTAGCTCATTTTGGATTTCTCTGTCTTCAACCTGCAACTTAATCAGCTTTTTGACTTTTGAAGTCAGAAAGTATCAAAGATTCCTGGGAGGAGGAGAGCAATTTCCTCGGGCTGTTTTCCTGCCATGTATCAGTGCAAGCAGCCCCCTTGAATCAGGTTGAGCTTTAGTGAAGAACTAAAGTTCCTTGCCAGATTTGAACTTCTGATCTTAAAAGACTAGATCCATTTGGAATGTTTTCCAGTGTCACGAATAAGGATCTTTAAAAAAATCTTAACATTTCCTAAAAACTAAAGCTGAGGAGAAACCTAACTACGCTTCATGTAGAAGCTGTGCAACAAGGATAAAATCCTTAATTGCATTTAATTTGAATATATCACCATTTGTCATTGATAAGGTGATTATTTGATTGATGACTCCATCTTTGTTCCAGCCCACCCCATCTTGTTCTTTTTAACTGTATTTTGTTTTATTTTATTTTATTTTGTGGGTTTTTTATATTTTATGATGTTTTTACTGTGAGCCGCCCAGAGTTGCTTGTAGCAAGTGGAGTGGCAGATAAATTGAATAAATAAATAAAATATTTTAGCTTTGTTCACTGCCCAGAGTTCTTTAGTGGGCGAGTAGTCATACACATTTACAAGATGAATACAGATTAAAATAATACAGAAACTGCCACCTTTTTTCAGGCATATGCGGTATGTGTTTTTTCTTTCTTCATTGGGGGACGAAAGAAAGGATCCTATTTTTTTTCTTGGAAGCACCAGGATTTGAAACTTCTAATTGTTCTATAGCAATTTTCTACGTATCACCTATGAAATGTGGTGCTGTTTGAGAAGTCTATCACTTATTTTATTAAATGCACTGAGCTGGTAAGAGCCTGAAGTCCTCGTCCTGAGACCAGCTGGTCCTGAGAAAAGGAAGCTCTTTACACAACAGGTTGAATGACGGACTTTACTTTCAGGAGATGTGGTGATGGCCACCAATGTATGCGGTTTTGAGGAGGAGGAAAGCCAAATTCATAGAAGACCACTGCCTACAAGTCTGATTCCTGGATCATGGGCAGCCTAGAGGCATATCATGGATGGGTGCGTGTCAAAAAAGTCACAAGGAGCGGGGCAGCCACATGAGTCAAGCTCTGCTGGTTTGCACACTTGTACAAAAAGAGCTTCATTCTTCTAACTGGAAGGGCCCTGCCTGACACATGCTGATGCGCACGCTCCTTCTGGTTTTATCTCTGACAGCAAAGCGTTGAAGGTATTATTCGGGTATTATTCCAAAAACCTGGACAACTTACTTGATGAGAAGCAATTGCAGGGGAGGAAAAGATACCCGTCGGCTTGAGCTCTAAACATACAACAAGAGGACCAGGAGGGCGCTTTTAGCAAACCCCATCCTCCTCTGTTTTTAAATCCTGCTCTTGATTGACAGTCTGCTCTTGAATGAGGGTTCCCCAGACCGGAGGAAGTCTGAAGAAGCTCTCATCCGCCGACGATGTGCTGCGACCTCTCGGCAGACCGCTCCTAAACTCGGTGAGGTCTTTCGGCTCTCTCCTGTTGGAGACGTTGGGTTGTTGGTTGGAAGAAAGGAGGGAAATAGTAGGATATTATTGTACAGTGTAATAATAGTAGGATATTATCATACAGTGTTGATGCTGTAACCAAGAGCCTGGTTATTCCTGAACGGAAAGGAAATAAAGTCAACTAAACTTCGAAACCTACATTGGGAGACCAGCCTGCAGAAGCAGCGTGAGACGGGCTGTCAGCGTAACAACCGCTCCTTTGGGATTTCCGCCTTCCAGGTCTCTCTTCTCCGCGGGGTCCGGCTCGCGTCTGTCGCGAGCAACAGTGACAGCTGGTGGCCAGGCAAAGGAGGGTACGGCAGCCAGAATCCACGTCCTCGGAATAAGTCATTCAAGGGTGTCAGTCGAAAGGGAATGGCAACCGAAATCGAAAGAAAGGGTGAGCACAAAGAAAGGGGTAGTAGAGGTTCGCCGTGTGGGTCAAAGAAATCAAGACGGTGATCATGACCGTGGCTGGCCCTTGTTTTCACACAGGTTGCAGTTTGGTTTTCTTTTCACCATGGCTAGAGTGAATTCGGTTTCTCTTCATACTCTCTCTACTTTCCGAGGAGGGTCAAGCTAACTTTTCTTCCTCCTCTTCCTCCCTCTTCCTCTTCTCCCTCTTCTCCTCCCTCTCCCTCTTCTTTTTCCTCTTCTTCCTCTTTCTTCCTCCTCCTCCTTCCCCAGCCAGCCAGCCAGCTTTCTATCTAAGGCAGGATTACAATTTATGGTTTCCTGGTTTCTAGCCTGATGCCTTCATCACTAGCTGGCTTGGATGTTTCTTTAGCCCCACAATTTGTCTGCAGTGACTTAGTTCACCTCAAGGAGTGGTAACAGCAAGAATGCTTCTGAATATGTAGCAGTGCCCACTAAGAAACTGAAATTAACCTATTCCAAGGATTATTAAAAGTTTTTAACATTAACTGCTGACTGTGAATCCCACAAGACCCTTTCTTGACACAAATGTTGTCTCCTCCTTGGGAAGAGAAATCTTTTAATTCAGAGAAGGGGATGTTTTCAACATCTACTTCATGAGAGATGTCATGTGGAAACTGGCAATAAAACATAGAAGTTACCCATAGGGAAAGACTTTTCCCATTTAAAAGAAAAGCAGTAGCATTTGCAATCATCTTGATGAAATGGGAAGAAAAGTCCCCCACTAAATGCTGACTCTGCAAAAAGCAAGCATGGGTGTTAAATACTAATAACCTCCAGATGACTTAAAGTGGATTTAAGTCATTTGGTGTGCCTATGGTGATCTCCTCTCCCCAACACACAAACACTTTTGCTATTTTTGAGTACCTACAGATGGAATGATATTGAACACATACAAAATAAAAATGTGCAATGACAGATTTCTTTCTTCCTATATTTAAGTCAGCTAGTATCTTATTGTGCCATTAAAATATGCTTTTAAGCAGCTTTCTCTTGGTTTTCATTTTCAGTGTTTTATTTTGCTGCAGAAATAAGTCATGTTTCATTTATTCATTTCTGATTCTAGATAACCAGATAATTCAGATAATAAGGACTCCTGTCTTGGGCAGGAGGTTGGATTAGAAGATCTCCAAGATCCCTTCCAGCCCTATGATCCCAGGACATTCATCACTGAATTGATGGATGTAGGCTTATGTTAAGTGTGATAAAGAAACATTTTACAAATAAAATTATATGTTGCAGAACATTTCAGGAATATTATCTTGTTGTGGTCCAGACTTCAAAAAGCGAGGGTGGGCAGGATTAAAAAATACAAGCAATTCAATTAAAATGATTCAGCATTAATTTAACTCATTTAATAGATTTACATGGTAGTCTTTTGAGTTTGAAGAAGACACTCTGTTGTAGAGTTCATCTGTGGACACAGAAGTGGCTTTGCAGTCCTCTGGAAGCAGAGTCTAAAACAGTAGGGGCACTAGAAGTCCCCTGCTGTAGTAACTATAGGTATTACTCTTTGATACTAAACCCTGACCACATTTGTACTCTTTTGGACCTTTGCTTGACCAATACTTATTTTACAGACAAAAACAGGGCTATGTAATGGGATAACCCATATCCCTATTGTGGCTAATCTTTACATAAAATAATTTGAATTCAAACCAGTGAACTCCTTCACAGGAAACCCATCCACTGGTTTAGATTTGTGGATGATACATGGGTCAAAATCTAAACACATGAATTGGAAGCATTCATGCAACCTATCAATTCCATTGAAAGTAACATCTAATTCACATGTGAAGATGTTAAAGATAATTTTTGGCTTTTCCGGACTGTGCCATAAACATCAAAGAAGACAGAAGCTTCAGTATTGAAGTTTATAGAAAACCTACACATAGAGATCAATATTTATACTTTGATTTCCACCACCCTTTGGAACATAAACTGGGAGTGATCAGGACCTTACAATATCATGCTGATATTTTACCTTCAAACAGGGAAAGTTCCATCAAATAAAATGTACGTATCAAAAATGCTCTCAATAATTGTGGTTATCCAAATCAGACTTTTGTCAAAGCCATAAAAAGATCAAAAAGGGACTCTCCCACGTCTTCTGCAAAAGAAGATCCTAACAAACATAACATGACCATTCCATCTGTTGCTGGAGTATCAGAAAAACTCAGGAAGATTTTCATAAATGTAACATACAAGTGCACTTCAAACCCATTAATATGCTTAAACATAAATTAGTGCATCCTAGGGACAAAATACCCAGACAGATGTCATATATGCTATTCAATGTAATGAATCATTACATTGAATGGCATATATTTCAGATTTTTACACTGGAGGGACAAAACAGTTTCTTTTCCAATGTTTTCAACAGCATAAGAAATCTGGATCTTCTGCAGTCCATTTGCACCTGAAAGACATTGGACATTCCTTTGATGATTGCAAATTCCAAATTCTTGACGAAGAAACAAACTGGCTTTTGAGAGGAATCAAATAATCTATCTATATAAACATGAAATCCTTCAATTAATGGGAGGGGGGAATTAGACTGCAATTGCCTCCTGTTTATGATTTAGCTGTTATTCATTTGCAAAAAAAAAAAAACTTACAGCAGCCTCTGATGTGTTATTGTGCTGAACCTAAGGCAAATGCTTCTCTAAATCTTTATTGCTCACCTTAGCATTCTATTTAGCTTGTTAAGTGAGAAGCTTTCTGTGTATCCTGTATCCTGCCCTTTTTTGAGAAACATATGCATTTTCTTACCATCCATTCTTTTTCACATAGAATTGATAAAGTCTGCTGGACAGAGGATTAAACTTTTCCAATTACATCTAATAATAAAAGTCCAGTTGCCTTTTTAAGAAAGTTTGCATTTTTTTCCAATTTTGCTACAAATTGTGACCTGGGTTAATGAGACTATACATACAGTAGACAAGATGCTGCTCATGTGTTTCTGTCATATTTTGGTGGCCCCTGTCTTCAAAGCTGGTGAAGACTTCGTAGCACATGGCTCACCAGCAGATCCTATCAGCAGTTGCAGCTTCTAGTTCCTTTGGCTAGATGCCACAATGTAGGGTTTCTTTCATAGCATATTTGTAGCATTTGCATGGTCAGACTTGACCTCCCAGACTCCAGCACACCATATAGAAACTAGTGAGGCATATGATGGTCATCCATTTTGATGACATGTCCCACCCATCTCATCTGGGCTCTGATAATCAGGGACTCAGTGCTGATGGATTCCACCTGATTCAAGGTTAGAGACCTGGTCTTGCCAAGGAATGCCAAGGATGCAGTGGAGAACATATATATGAAATTTCTCCAGTTGTTTGATGTGCCTTTGGTACAGAAACCTGACCCAAATCTATTTAAGAGGGAAGGGATAACTCTACAGACTTTTAGCTTTGTGGAGATATGGATGTTGTGTTGATTGAGCACTTTAATACACAGCTGCCCCAGTGCCTGGCTGACCTTGCTGGACCCTCCTGGAGTCAATTTTGTCATCTGAAGATCCATCACTCGAGATGATGCTTCCCAAGAATTTGAAGCTGTTTATATCTGTCAGCTGAGTGTCATCAAGAGTGATTTTTATTTGTACAGACTTGGCATTTGGAATGGGCTGGTAAAGTACTTCAGCCTTATTCAGGCTGATAGTCAGGCTGAAGAGCATTGCAGTATCTGATAATCAGCTATAGATTACATCTATTATAGATTACAGTCTTTGGGTGCTAGAGGTGCACAGTCATCAGCAAAGAGGTTCAAAGAGACCCTCCAGTTAGTACCTGATGTACACTTCCTCTTTCAGATGTTCACACCCTGGACAGCACATGCCAACATGCAATTGAAGAACAGGCTGAATAGGACTGAATAGGCCATTTCCAATGGGGTAAATAGGACTTTACCCCATTGGAAATGGCAAATGCAGCTGATATATCACAACTGAAAATAACCTGTCCTGTCATTCCACTGTGGAGTAGCTGAGTCAACTTCACAGACTTCCTCAAGCATCCATAACATTTTAGGATAATTCAGAGAGCCTCCTTGTTTACAGTGTCAAATTTATTCCCTTTTATTTAATTTCTTCCTCTTCCTCTCTCCCGTTACAAATGAAGCTGTGGTGTCAATGGTTGGAAGGGCTTACAAAGCAATAGCTGAAGTTTTAAATGCATTTCTGAGATACCCCAAACCTAGATATCCAGAATTAGTCTGTGCCGTATTTGGGAATGAGTGTCTGACAAAAGCTCTTGGTTAGAATTACCATGAGATGGCAGTAGAGGAAAACTGAAACTACCAACATTAAGGGCATTCAAGGATAAGGAGTTTTCCAACTGTGATTAAGTTGCTGAAAATAGCGATATGTTTGAACCTGGCAGTCTTAGAAAAAGCCACCTGGTGAGAAAGGAATGTACTGAAAAGTATTTTCAACTCATCCTGAGTTATTGGAAGTGTAATATAATTAAAGTTATAAAGCTGCTTCGTTCTGAATCTGGCCATGATTGATTTTTATTTGTACATTCCAACTGGCAGAAGTTTTCTGAGGCTTCTACCATCACATTCAACCCCATTCTTCTTCTTCCCTTCTCCGTCCCTTTTATTGGGAATTTCTGCAAGCTAGAAATTCATTCTTTCTCAATGTTAATCATCAGGTGAAGCAAAACAGAGACCTTAATCAGAAGAAGATGCTTTGAGAGTGATTTAATATTTCACT
>JANHZU010007379.1:9232-27773 GCA_032468055.1 Acrochordus granulatus | reverse complement strand
TAGGTCCCTACCATTTTTGTCCTTTATCATGGAAAACCTCATGCTGTTCCCATATAGCCATCAAATGCAGGTATAAGGGTGAAGAGAAGGAGAATTCCAATTTTAATCACAGAGAACACTCATATTCTTTTAACTTACTAAGTTCTAAATGACTTATTAAATAATCTTACATGGGTTACAAGTCTACAACCCTCAAATGTCTTTCATTTCCAACAATCCTAAGTAGTCTTTGCAGGAAGGAAGAGTAAAGTGACAACCCCACCCTTACAAAGATTTAATGGTGGAAAATCATTAAGTTCTTAGTGCAAAGATCCAGCATTTTTGTCATGGGTGCAAGGAAGGAGACAGAAACCCTAAACAATTTCCTCCCAGTAACTGAAATTGCCCATTGCCTGGGATTAATGAATATTTTCTCCCTTTTTCCTGCAATTTGTAAACACTCCTTCCTTCCCACCCACCCCTAAAATTCTAGGTGTTTTCCTGTTTTTTCAATATAAAATTCACTGCCCTACAAGCTTTGCATCTGCTATCCTTTCTCTAAAACTTAAGATTCTCCATTCTTTCTGCAGATGTCATCCCAATCTGTTCATCAGCAATAATAATCACAAGAAGATGCAGATATTTCTCCTTGCTAATTAACAAGAGGCCTTGATCTCCTTTCAGAATCAAAGAAACAGAAGCATGAATCAAAGTGAGCAGCTGAAGATTTGGCTCAAGCCTGCTTGAACTTCTTTTTAATTCCCATCAGATCTTTTCTGTAATGCTATTATTGCTCAAACAACTTAATTTGCATATTTTGTGTACTGACCTCATCACTCAAATGATGTAAAGGGCCATAATCTCAAACCTTCATATCCAACAGATTCAAGAATACAGGTAGTCCTCAACTTACAATCATTCTTTTAGTGACCGTTCGAAGTGACCAGGGCATTGAAAAAAGTGACTTACAAATTAATCTTCATATGACCATTGCAGCATCCTCCAGGTCATGTGATCAAAACTGGCAACCAGCATGCAACATTCCAGGGTCATGTGATTGCCATTTGCGATCTTCCCAGTTGGCTTCCAACAAGCAAAGTCAATGGGAGAAGTCAATGGATTCGCTTACAGACTGCATGATTTATTTAACAACTGCAGTGATTCCATTAACAGTTGTGGCAAAAAAGTCATAAAATTGGGTGCAACTCAGTTAATAACTGCCTTGCTTAGCAATGGAAATTCGGGTCCCAGTTGTGGTTGTACGTTGAGGACTACACGTTACAACTTCCTGTTTTCCAGAATTATCTGTTATAATAAGTTTAGCACTGCTTTTCAATAGAAATTACTAAATAGTAATATAGCCCCACAATAATACGTAAAAGAAAAGGAAAACAAAACAAAATGCAATCCCTTCGCAGCTTATCAAATCCACGATGACATAGGCAGGCTGTATGTTCAATTAAAGGAAGACATCTAAAGATTTGCAAGTCGGTCCTGAGAAATAAAATACATTCGAGAGCAACGCTGAAAATTATTTTTAAAAACCGGAATACTTTCGGCAAGTCTTAATTGCACTAATTGTTGTTTTCCTCCCGGTGTGGATGTTTTGGGCTGCATCTGTTCTGCACAAGCTGTTGAGAGTCTCTTCGGCGTAGATCATGGTGAGCAGAACGAACAGAGAAACGGCCTGGTTCTGCTTACCTGTCGCCGCGCCGTTTGAACCTGTCTTGTGATTTCAGTGATTTTTTTGCGCGCCTTGAATTTTTATGGCCACCTATCGATAATCTTCTCGACAGCTTGATCGCCCCTGTCCTTTCCAGTGCGGGGCACCATGCTTCTGTCTGCCTTGCTGGCTGAAAGCGAAAAGGAAGAATGGGTTGCGTGCGAGATTTTCCATCCTGAAAAGGAAATCCCAGAGGAAGGGGCTCGGGTTTGTT
Source organism: Acrochordus granulatus (assembly GCA_032468055.1). Lineage (NCBI taxonomy): Eukaryota > Metazoa > Chordata > Lepidosauria > Squamata > Acrochordidae > Acrochordus > Acrochordus granulatus. The sequence goes on along the minus strand of JANHZU010007379.1, from coordinate 25,857 downwards.
CGTTTCTGATCAGGGGGCAGCTTCGTATTAGTTCTTCTGAGACGCCCATTGTCTGGCAGCAAAATTTGTCTCCTCCGCGACAGCGTTGTCGCTTCCAGCTCTAGGCCATCACTCCTTCAGTTGACTCCCCTCCCCTCCGCAGCCTGAGATTCCTGCTCTGCTGAACCAAGGAGGTTTACCAGGAATAAGATTGGGTTGTGCCCAACCCTAAATGAAAACGAGCAACACACCGGCAGGAACTTTAATATACTCTCTGTTTGAAAGGTTTTCCCGAACAGCAGTGACTCAATTTGAGCAGCTGCATTCACAGATTAATACCTGAGGAGACAGGAAAATGTCACTTGCTGTCCCTTAAGGAAACTAATAAAAGCTAAGCAATGAAGAAGTGTGTGTGTGTGTGTGTTTGTCTGTGTGCTAAGAGACTTGGGGGCATCTGCAAGGGAGATGTAACTGCAACGGTGTGGTCAATTGATGTTTTTACACGTGTCACATTGTACATTAAAAGGGACCTTTGACCATAGGAGGAAAACAACAATTAGTGCAATTAAGACTTGCCGAAAGTATTCCGGCTGTCACTCTTTGCTTTGACACCCCACCCCCAAGTCCCACAGGAGGCCCTGAGGAAAATTTTATTATCCTTTAATTTTAAAAGGCAGCCGCAATCCCACTACATGCCTTGGAATTTGCAGCATTTAAACAAAAATTGAATTCCTCTGATTCTACTGTGCTTTATCAAAAAAATACCCCTGGAGCATTATTTACACATGGTTGATGCCGTTCCTCTTTAAACTAGGGATTAGCTGTGATGTTGTAGCAGGCAATCATTTTGAGAAGAAGCATTTCTAGGAGATCCCATTATCAAAGCAGTAGTTCTTCTTCTGGATACCATTCTTTCCTGCCTTAAATATAAACTACTGTGGACCAATGGAATAGGGCAGAATAGCTGGACCATCCATCCATCCATCCATCCATCCATCCATCCATCGTGGTAAAGTCCACGATGTTGTCTGAGCTTGGTTGTTTTATTGTAGATATTTCATTACTCAATTAAGTAACATCTTTAATGCTAGTAGTATACATAGTTCAATGCTAGTAGCATTTTCAGGTCTAGCACTGATGATGTTCCCTAGCTGGGTAATGAAACATCTGCAAGAAAACAAGCAAGCTCAGAGAGCACCACAGTTCAACCCGAGCTCCAGATTTTCTCCTCTATTGATAACATTCAACATTATACTCTCATTTACCCCTTAGTGCTCAAATTATCTGAAACAGGACAGAATAGTGTCCTGTTCTGCAAGAGGCAAAGAAATCATGAGGAACAATGTTCTGCTACCATTCAGGTCCAAATGCTGAATTTGATGCATCTCCTTGAAACTCTTCAACACCTTCTCCAAATCCATAACTTTAGCCATATAGCTACCCTGATGGCCTGACTCCTACAAATTTTGAAACATTTCAACACGTCGAATCACACATTGTCTAACTCTACATTAGCCTAATTTAAGGTGCTGTGTAAAGCAAGAGGAGGCTTTATTTGATCTCGATAATTTCCAACAATCCCTGGTACTGTGGAGATGCAAAAGGTAAAGCTGATTTCAAATGGACATAGCTGTGCAGTTTGTTTGCTTGTTTATTAAATTTATATGCCACTGAACTTGGAAATGACTCTTGGCAGCTCACAATAAAAAAAAAACATAAAACACGATGGATAAAAACAAGAGTTTTCTTGGGAAGGACAGCGAAGGTGTGCACTGTTGGCTGAGACTCCCCCCCAAATTCTAAAGTAGTCTAAAGTACGCATGTGAGATTACCTGATGGTGCCCCATCCAAGATCAACCAAGAGCTGCCGCTTGTTGGGAGTCACGATTTACAATTAACTAAAGATAGTGAGAGCATTTTAAGGTGTCAGTTGAAGGTCAGCAGACCTGGAAGATTTAAAACTCCTTTTTTGTACCTCTGTTGTCAAAAGACTTGCACGGTGGAAATATATTTGTAGTTCTTCTGGCAAGCTTTAGTAACAATTCTTGACAATGCCCTTATAGCATAATTTCAGATTTATCTGAAAATGCTTCCTTGTGTTGCAGCTCTTAGAAACTTTTCTAGCAACAATTCTTCTTAACTTCCCTTTATTTGGGGACTGTGGAATGGAAATGTGATCATACTGGCTTACCAGCTATGCTGTGAGCCAGAACTTCACATTAAGTCATAATATGGTTGATTTGTTCAGCCATAGCATGTTATGTATATACAGAGAAAATAAGCAAGAGGAGGAGAAGGAGGAGGATTGATAATAAATTGGCTTGTGTTTATATGTACTTCATAGGAAATAAAATGAAAATAAATTGGAATTCTACTCCAAAGAAACAAAGAAGCTGGGCCAAGCAAGTACTGTATTGTGCTTTGTGCTTTGTTACCGGAGTTTCTGGTTTATCATGTTGAGAAGCTAGAGAGAACAATAGTCATAAAAACCCTGGAAGCAAATTGCAGGTTGCAACTGTAGCTCCTCTGACAGTTTCACAAAATGTCAATTTCATCCTGGCAGCTTTTATGGATTTTAAAAGCAAACATGTTTGTCTTCTGTTTATCATGTGTTTTGCCTTTTGATATTATCTTGCAGAGTCACAATTTATGGCATGATGCATCTAAAAGGTCTGAAAATGGAATTTTGTATTTCATCCTCTGATTTTTTTTTCCTCCTTGAAGTCAATAAAGAGGAGGGGTGAAGGAGGTGACCACTTCTGATTATCTGAAATATTTTCTCCTCCACAAGCCACTGGTGAAAAGACAAAACACATCCTGGATGTATAGCAAATGCAAAGAAATGTTTGCAAAATTTTTCTCAAAAGGCCACTGGACTTTTATTATTTTCTGTAATCGGTAAAAGTTTCATCTCCTACGCAAGAGACTTTCTCAGTTCCATGTGGAAAACAAATTGTCTCCTGTTTACAGTGCAGTTTTGTCACATCTTCACAACACCTTCCAGCCTTTTCTGATGCATGTTATGCTGACTTCGAAGAGCAAAACTAGTCTCTAAAATTTTATTGCCTAGCATCATTACTCTATTAGCCTGCTATGTGAGAACTTTTTTCTGGTGTGTGTCCTCTATCCTGCCACATTTGAGAAAGAAAGAAATTCTTTCCATCTCCTTTCTTTTCCACATGGAATTGAGAAAGTCTCCTGGATAGGGGACAAAATGTTTTCTGCTCACATCAAATAATAAAAGTTAGTTGCAATTTTTTTTTTGCATTTGCTATAAATCATGACTTGCATTAAGGAGAATATACATAGACACATCCTGGATGATATCATAGTCACAATAAAGTCACAGTTAACGTGACTCCAAATCTGTGCTTCTTTCTGATAGAAATCTGGATGTTTTTCTAACCTAGCTTCCATCCTAACATGCTGTTTTTTCTTTATGCAGGGAGTGTTTGCAGCAGAGGAACCCACATTCATTAAAATGGCACGCAATCCAGAAATAACTTCCTTTTTCTTGCAGCTCAATGACATTTAAGGGAGAGGATCCATAGCAGGGTGATATATTTATTTGGAGGGGTTTGATCTGTAAGAAATGTCTAAGTTTTATTTATTTTTTGGGGTGGGGTGGGGGAGGCAGAGGACTCAGCACAAGACCAGGAACACATAGCAGAAAAGAGCAAAATGCTAGAATGCACCTTAAAATGGCAACATAGCATTGTTGGTGTGAAATATGCCTGCATCAGGCAGGCAAATTTGTCAAGTGTAACATTAACTTAGATTCTTTTCCCAAATTTCCTGCTTTACTTCTGTATTTCTTTGTATTTTTGTTTAATTGCTAATGCATGCAGATTCTCTCTCTCTGTCTTCTTCCTAATATATCCTTTCTTGTGCTGTTCACCATTTCGTAACTCTCCATTTATGACAATTTTTAAAAGTTTCCTTGTGAAACTTGGAAAAAAATATGAAGATGATTTCCGCTGCTTGCACAAATGGGCTCAGTTCTCATTAAAATGCATATCCTCAGATTTTATTTATTTATCTTGCACAGAGAGTAATGCTATCTTTCCGACCAAAAAAGGGGAAGAAACAGCTTTGTAACATGATTTTATTATTTAGACACTATTCATTGAAAATCAAGTGCATATATTAGTAAGTAGTTCCAAATGGTCATGGTTATAGTTGGGGTACCCCAGTATAGGAATACTACTTTTTGTAAATTTTGCTTTTACAAATACTAACATTTTAAAAAGATTAAAGACCTGCAAATCTCCACACACCACAGACTTTTAGGTTTTAACTTCCTGGGACATTTGTTGACTACATAACAGCTTGTTTCAACTCCAGCAGCTGCATGTTTGCAGTACGTTCAGCTTGGCTGGTTTGAACCTTAGTTAATTTTGGCGTGGCTTACCATATGGTTAGTACTATACAGTATGTGCTTCAGGATACCCGTAGCCCTAATTTAATGAAATCCTCATTTTAAGAACCATTTGTGGTCATGACAATGATAACAAGAACCTTCACAGGCTTGCAAAGCAAAGAAAAACTGAAATAAGATTCTAAGTACAGTCACGGTTTCGCTTCGTGATCATTTTGCATAATGACTGAGCTACTAGTCCCTATTACGGTTGCTAAACTAGCACTACCTTTATTGTTCGAACAGCTTAAGTGTTTTGTGGATTGTCCAGCTGTTAAACTGCAGAGCGTGATCAAAGAAGCAGGATTCACATGGACACATCTTTAATGAATGTTCAAGCTGGGAGATTTATTTATGATGATTAAATTTACATGCTGCTCATCTCGCTCTCCAAAGGGAGAGTCCAGACTTTTGTCAAGTTGAGAAAGGAAACGACCAGTCCTTTTTTTATGGATGAACTCTTTAACCTCGGATCTTTTTGGAACTCTGGAATCTCTTTTCCCATAATGTTTAGATGACAGGCTAAAATTCATTTCTTCAATAGTGCTAAAGACTCGTTTCCGAAGAGCAAGATATGAACTGTTGCAAAAAGAAAAATAGTTTGGTAGGTTCGCTTCCTTTCCTGGTCATGAAATCAGAGAGACATCCTTGCATTTCTTGCGGGATATGAAATGACTCAGATAATGTCCCAAAGAACAAGAGGCTAGAGGAAAAAATGCCAACATTTCCCACAGCACCTTCAGCTGTGCATGGAAGAGAAATGGGCATAGAAGGTCAGCTGAAGTGTGTGTGTGTGTGTGAGAGAGAGAGAGAGAGGAAGGATGAATAAAGTAGATTAATAAAGTAGATTAGACAGATACCTGAGCTGGATTAAACCCGCAGAGCAGAGATTCTTTGAATATGCTGTTGTTCATCACAAATCTTTTTAGTGGAAGACCTATTTTTTTATGTAATGAATCTATTTTTTGGTCCCAGGGCAAAACTAGACAGCCACATGAAAGTGCAAACTACCTTGAACCAACAGAAGAAGAATACGCCAGCACTGAATTTGCTGCCTGACTGCTGATGAGCTTTTCCTCTCTTTCTGGAACGAGGCTTGCAACTGCCGCTGCCCTTATCATGTGGCTGAAGGACACGTCAAGGAAACCGGTGGTGGATTTTGCTGACTTTGTCTCCCTTCCTGTTCAGCATCACCCGAAGGTGGGGGGAACTCACCACCACCAATCCCTTTCCCGAATTGGGATGGGCTGGGGCAGGAGGCGAGTTTTGACAGGTGGCTAAGCCTGTCCATCAGAACCTGGGGCTAAGATCTCAGATCAGTGGAGTGAGGTCTCCAAGATTCCTGCTCCCCCAAACCTCAGAGAACCCTTCATTCCCCCGCACCTGTTTTTCAGCCTGCTTTTAAACCTAGATTTATTTATTTAACAAATTCACACAGCCACCCAACTTACATATAGGTAACTCTGGGTGGCTTACAACATTCTAAAAATCCACCATATAATAAAAACCATAAACAAACCATCCAACCCTCAACCCCCAATAGCAACAACACAATCAAATACCAGCAACTAGATTGTCTCCATCTCCATTTGGGGTCCCCAAGTCTATGGACAAGACCACATTTTTAAGGCCTTTCAGAAAAGCCAACTGTATCTCAGGGGGAATGATGTTCCGTAAAGAAGGAGCCACCACTGAGAAAGCTCTTTTTTGTGATCCTGCCAAATGACAATCACTAACTGATGGGATCTATAACATGCCCTTCCTTCCTGTCCTAGATGTAATAGGGGAGAGTAGCAACTTAGCGGTGTTCTGGGACATCATTTAACCAGGATCCTGGCTGTTTTTAAATATGGCTTTTGCGCTTTTTTTCAGAAGAACATAGAACCCATGCTTCCAAGTAGTTCAACAAGACTTGCACTGTGTGTCTGAAAGAGCGTCTTCTGATTTGATCTCACAATGGCCACTTCCCCCAGACCAGCATACCTAGCGTTTCAGCTAAAAATAAACAAGTGATGGAATTTAGTGCTGGATTGGAGAGGTAGCAGGAGATGTGCTTATGTATTTGTTTGCTTGTTTGTTTACCAAATGTCTATCCTACTGACTCTTGGCAGTTTGCAAAAATAAGCCTACACATTAATGATCTATAAGAAGATAAATACAATTAACCTCTTCTGAATAATACATGGCGTCAGTTCCCCAAACCTTCCAGAAAAGCTCTGACTTCAGCTTGTTCCAGAAGGCAGGTAATGTTAGATGAACCTCCAAAAGTTGACCCCATGGCTGAAAAATATCTTCTAGACTTTGGCTCCCCAACATCCCAGAAATGGGGTACAATCAGCTGCTTCTCCTGGCTTGATCAAAGAGCTTGGGCTGACTCCTGTTGGAGAAATGGTCCTGCAGGTAACTAGATACCAAGCCATAAAGATCTCTATAGGTTAAAACCATCACTTTAAATTAAACATGGAAGCTCCCATGGCCTGGCTTCCTCAAATTGGAGACCTGTTGGGTACAGCTTGACGGTGCAGCCAGGAGTCCCGTTTTTTATTATTTTGTTTAGTAACTAGGAGGCTTCTTGATTAATGTCTCTAGTAATTGGGATGTTCTCATAGTAGCCATATGGACTGGCTCAAACCGGCTAAGAACAACTAAAGCTGAACTCTTGCACTCTAAAATTTATTATAATGTTAAAACCACATCTCCTAAATATTTACATGAGCATTAACAAGATCATGTCAAGCATGTTATGAGTTCTCAACATATGACCTGTAAGCTAGCACGCAGGTGTGCAATGTCAGTGTGAGAATTATCTGAGAGTACCTTTATTCCCCATAGGTATAAAATATTAAAATAATTCCACAAGTGCCTCTAAATTGCTCAGTTCCCCGTCCTTCGCAGTCATTCAGTAACACAATAGCGAGAACAAAAGAAACAGTGTAGCAAAGGATAAAACACATCATTGCAACAAAGACTAAAACCAATCAAAGGATAAAAACGGATTCGACCCAAACGGGATAACACCTTCAGGAAAAAGGTCACAACTCACTAAAAATAATAAAGCTTCCTAAGTACACACCAATTAACAAGCAAACACCAAGATTATCAGTGAAATATTACATAATCCGTTTCCTGGGTTTTCTTTCCTTTTCTTCTGCCGCCAATGTGTACGCAAACAAACCTCGATTGTTTGTCAAAACCCTCATGTTCCTGTAAATACTACTTGCTTTCCTGAACCCATTTTGTAGCTGCTTCGGGTGCTGCCTATCGCGCTGTCGAATGAAGCTCTGCCTCTGCTTCTAGCAACTTGCCTCTGTGTGCATTCCTCTAAGATGACCAGCCTGGAATTTGAACCCAGGTGATTCTTCTCACATCAGCAATGTGTCAGTTGACTAGAACCAAGGGAGAAACTCACTCCAAACCCCAATATGTTGGAATAAAGAGATTTATATATAAAGGTATAAAGGTATTAATGATACCTTTGGTATCATTGGGCAACAGCATGCTGGGTTCAATGAATTGCCAGCGGTTCTGGCCAACAAACTCTCTCTTGTCTTGTCCTTTCTGCCTAGAACTTGGGGGACGAGAGGACCAGGAAGTGACAGTGCTTTACTTTCCAGGCCTTTGATCAGAGGAGAAGCAGTGAGACGTCAGGTTACTCAATATTTAGTAAGGCTCCACTTATCTATTAACAGGATGTTAATGGTATGTTGGGATTATGACCAAAAGTACCCAGGAGAAGACCCAGATCCCTGGACCAGGAATTGGCTGAGAAACCTGGAGGGTACAGGAGAAGAGTCCTGGCTGGAAAAGAGGGGGCTCTTCCGCAGTCCAAGCAAAAATCCCACAAAGGTCAGTTCTTAGTGGGGTGGATCCAAGTCTCGACATATATATATATAGGGGGAGGTGAATACTAAACCACTGGACTTGCAGCTGATGAAACTGTTATATATACAGTATATATAATCTCCCTGCTCTGGCCACTTGGTTTGTTTTTTATTGATTTTTACTTGTTTTTCATTCTGTTTTTATTATGTTTTTTATTGTAAGCCACTGAGAGTCACTTTGATTTTGGTGGCATATAAATTTAAGAAAGAAAGAAAGAAAGAAAGAAAGAAAGAAAGAAAGAAAGAAAGAAAGAAAGAAAGAAAGAAAGAAAGAAAGAAAACACGCTAGATTACGTCCATGGCAAAATTTGTGTTGGTAGAAAAGAGAAAACCCTGCAACAGCTAGGGAATAGTTAAGCTGCCTACAGGTAGCCCTTGGCTTACGACCACAATTGGTATCCGAATTTCTGTTGCTAAGCAAGGTGCTGTTAAGTGAGTCACACTGATTTTACAGATACTTTTGCCATGGTTGTTAAAGAAATCACTGCAGTTGTTAAGTGAATCATGTGGTTATAAAGTGAATCCAACTCCTCCCATTGACTTTCCTTGTTGGAAGCCAGCTAGGAAGAGTTCCAATGGTGATCACATGACTCCAAAACACAACAACTGTTGTAAATATATGCCGGTTGCCAAGCGCTCGAATTTTGATCATGTGACCAGGAAGATGCTGTGACAGTCATAAGTGTGAGGATTGGATGTATGTCACTTTTTAATGATCTTGTAACTTTGAATGGTCACTAAACAAATGGCTGTAAGTCGAGGACTACTTGTAGTTGTAGCCTGGAGATGCGATAAAGGCAGCAGTTTAGGGCAGGGCATTTAAAAAGGATTTCAACAACATGTTTGTGTCGGAGTTTTAGTGAAGATGAGCCCTTAGAGTCCTTGCTTGAAGCTACTGCCTAAGCTTTGGGATAAGGTCTATGAAAAATGGTTTTTAACAGAAAGGCTGTAGGTTAAGACTGAGGATTACAAAGATGGCAGATTTCCAGACAACTCCAGAATTGTTTAATTGCTTGATATTTGCCAGTTTATCTAAAAAATGGACCATCTTTGTTATTAACTGCTGTGGTGCTGGGCATGGAAGATAAGGTTGGAAGGGCAGTGATTGTCTTGATGTGAAGAGAACAACTGAAGAAAATTGCTTGTTCTCTCCTGCAACTTTTGCCTTCGGGCCATTCTCATGAAAAACCATGATTGGAAAATACCCCAGAACTTCTTTTCGTTGGAAGGATTGCTCTGGAATAACATGAGTTATCAGCCAAGAAAGAGGCACACCATTATGAATTCCTCTTCCCTGTTTCAACAACTGCCTTAGCAGAGACCACAGTTTACACTGCAGCTAGCTCAGCATCTGTTTGGGGGAAAGGCGCCGAGGGCTTTCTGCTCAGTTTTGCCCGAGCCGTAGAATGCGCTTCCTTCCAAGTTGCAACCAGCCCCTTTCTTTGCGAGACTCAAAGCTCGCCCTTTTCAATGAGCTGTTTGAACTGGGTGAATAATAATGAAGTTTGAGCCATTCCTTTTCACTGGCTTTAATTGCTTTATATTTTATTGATGACTGTTAGCTGTCATAAATAAAATATAAGGTTTCCACTGAAATAATACATCAATTCTACGGTAAGGCAATTGGGTACGTCTTTAGCTCCTGGGTCCTCTTCAACCTGATTAGTTCCCCAACTTCTGCCCTATCCATTTTGTTGTGGCTATTGTGTTCATATAGTGGGGCATGGTGGCCAAGCGATTAAGATGGCAGCCCAAGCGCTGCCACGTAATGGGGTGAGCTCCCGTTCCTGCCCCAGCTCCTGCAACCTAGCAGTTTGAAAGCATGTAAAAATGCAAGTAGATAAATAGAATCCACCTTTGGTGGGAAGTTAACAGTGTTCCATGCACCTCGGCGTATAGTCATGCCACCCACATGGCCATGGAAGTATTTTTGGGCAACACTGGCTCTTTAGCTATGAAATGGAGGTGGGCAGCACCCCCAGAGTCAGCCACAGCTGTCAGGGGAAACCGTTACCTTTTATTCTGTTAATACACCCAGGATTAGAGTCCAGGGAGCACTCAGCAAACATATTTATTATTAATTGAATTTGTATACCAAATTAAATCATTTGGTAGACAAAGGGAATCAAACATGACTTCTTGGTGGGACCATATAACTGCGACATCTACTCGGAAGTTAGTCCTGCAGAATTTAACGAGGCTGAATCCCAGTAAATGCTGTAGGCTGCTCGTCTAAAAACAAATTGAATCTCTCCACTTTTTTTTCTTGCCCCAATATAATTTTAGGTGAGAAATAACTGTTGGTGATCCTGAGCTGTGAAAAATGGCTTGCGACAAGTTCTACAGTCAGCCGATGAAGCCAGCACTTAGCATTTTAGCTTCTTGAGCATCAATAAAAGAATGACAAGTGCTACTTAGGGTGTCAAGGCAAGGAATGAAAGAAGTCACTGGAAGCGATGCTATTTTAGTCCACTTGGCTGAACGTGTGAAATTATGCTGGAAAGTTTGACAACCTCTCTAATGTAGGAGAAGACGCAGAGAAGAATCCGGGGGCAACACAAAATTAATTGGAAACTTCTGACGTTCAAAACAGGGTTTCACAACTTCAGCAACTTCCAGAAGTGCAGATCTCAACTCCCAGAATCCTCAGCAGCGATCATTTCAGTGGAGGAATTCTGGGGATTGTAGTCCATGCATCTGGCATTTGCCAAGGGTGGGAAACATTTGCTTATAAGCGTACAGTCTAAATGGGCCTCCTGTTCTCCGGAGCTTTTTCAGCTCTGAAGCTGGAAAAAGTGCCTCTGCTTTCAGAGATTGATGTTCTCCAAACATTCCCATTATTTCCATTATTATAGGGAAAGATGGGATGCTTTTTATCCAATAAAGACTGGATAATTTACTTATGCGACAGAAATATTATCGATCAGGTTCAGGACCTGGATAATTGTGAGATTCTCTTGTTGCAGAAACTTCTGTCAGACTAGTGTGATCTAACAGGGCAGGCTCTCTGTGTGTTCCCTCAACCAGAGATTATCAGCAGCAGTGGCCATGGGAATGTGACTTTGCAGTGACGGACTCCCCATTCCCTGGAATAATGACTGCTGCAAAAAAGGTAATAAAATCAGGTCAGTCGCGTGAGTGATCCACTTTATGACAATCACAACTTAGAACCGTGATGGGCAGGCTACATTATGGTTGTAAGTCGAGGAGTACCTGCATAGATGCTCCAAATACATACATGCGTACATAAATGTGCGTTCGTTCAGGCATGATACATATGATGCACAGCGTATAATTGCATAATGTCATTATATGTGGATATCACTTGGTTTTCTCTTGCCAGCTCCTCTCTCTGTGAATACCTGTGGCCCCAAATCTCCTACTGCATGAACCCCATAAAGAGTAAGTGTCCTGCTGCTTCTCTGCGGTGCGGAGTGAGGAAAAAGAAGAAGTCAGGAAAAAAATTCTTCTGAGAAATGTTGATGGGATTCAAGAGTTTTATAAGGGCCACAGATTTTCTTTGATAGAAAATGTCCCGTCGGACCACTTCTGTTTGTCAGTCTTTTCCTTTCCTGAAGCAGCTTTTATTTTGAAAAAAAATCAGTATCTTTTCTTCTTCAGTCTTTATTCTTTCTCTCGATATGAGGCTGTTCTGTCTCCTAAGCCTTTCTGAAAGTTCTTCAAGGGATCCATGAGCCAAATTCATCCCTCTGATAATAAGGATGGTATTTGTTAGACCTCCACCGCAGCAGATGAGGTAAAATGGGAATGGCGAGTGTGAATTAAGTGTTTCCAGAGAAAGTCCCCCAATTTTCAGAAGTGCAATAGGGTGCTGTTTGTGGAAGGCACGGGAGTGAACTGGGCTTGTTCTCTTCGTCACTCCTTCAGTCTAGCTGACACAGCTTTATTGCCTGTACTATTCCTGGATGAAATCCAATAACATTTGGAATCCACGTTCCAGTTGGACAACTGGTGGGATGTGGGGTGGTCACTTGGTTGCCACTTTAGGAAATAATGTCCACCATTGTTCAGTGGCTGATAACACAAGGGGTGCTTCAGGTGTATGTAATTGACAAACTCTGCCAATTACTTCCTGATCTGGAAGACTGACTTTCAGAGCATTGCTGGATCACTTCCAGATATGGCCAAAGCGATTTATTTATTTATTAAATTTATATGCCGCCGAAATCCGAAGACTCTGATGCATTCTTGAGTATAACTTCTGGGAAAGACCAGTCCAGATAGAAGACAGTATTTGTAGCTCAAGGTTGAATTGTGGACTCCTAAGTGTTCTCTAAGCTTGGTTGTTATTTGCAGACGTTTCATCACCAAGCTAGGTTACATGTACTGAGTTTGGTAACGAAACATCTGCAAAAAACCCAACCAAGCTCAGCTCCACAAGACCAGTGCGTTCAACCCCTACAAAGGTGAGTTTTTGTGCAGCTTGCTGTGATTCTGGAAAGAGAAATTCACCAATATTTTTTTATAGATTCAGTATATCCTTTTTAAATATTCAAGTTCAGTGGCGGCACATCTGGATCTACTCCAGTGATGGAAACAGAAGTTGATAGGCCAGCAGTTTATTACAAGGAAAAGAAGATTTGCAATTTAAGATCTATCCCCCTTTCTAGCAGTTGATGGAGATGGTTCTTGGAATTTTCCAGGCTTATGGTGTTCGCTGACTTCCATACCTACTTTGGGGCTGACTTCCTTAGCACCGTATATGTGTAACTGTGAATCATGTCCTGTAGGATACACCCAAAGCTAGAAATATAGTTTAGCTAGATCAAAAGTAGATCTTATCGACTGTTTTGATCAGAAAAGTGTTCTGTGCGTGGGGACAGGCAGAGCATCTGTTGCACTGTTTTTCAAACTTGGCAACTTTCAGATGGGTGGACTTCAACTCCCAGAATTTCCCAGCCAGGAATTTTGGAAGCTGAACCCACAGATGAAGTCCGCACATGGGAGTTGAAGTCCACACATCTCAAAGTTGCCAAATTTGAAAAGCACCGAAAGATCGCTTTGCCAGGATTTTTCAGGCAGTGGAATCTATCTCTTAATATTAACAACAGCAACAAATTAATAACAATAGCTCCAGAGCCCTGATCAAAGGGTGGGCTTTCTGAATATCAGCTTTGCCCTTTCCATTTGAACCTTCATCCTTGTTTGTTGGTTTGTTTTTTGTCTTTCCCTTAGTTCATATGGAATTCAATCCAAAATACCTGGATTTGGATCCTAGCCTTAGTTGTACTTGTGCCACATGCTGCATTTGCTTATGATAAAAAGGGTACTGGTCAATTTGGGCATATTCCAGCCAATATACAAGACAAGCAACTAAATCTAGATTTATTCTAAGGTACTCATGTTGTTCTGTGCGAGCTAGGATCTTTCATCTGGATACTACCTAACAAGCCAACATAGAGTTGTGTGTATCCCAGCAACTATGAGGTCTGTGCAGTATGCTAACACACACCCAGGACTCACACTCAACACAGAGTTGCTTATTCCAGAAAAGAATAGCATGATGTATTTATGTACAGGTAGTCCTCTTCTTATGACTGCTTGCTTAGTGACCATTTGAAGTTACAGTGCACCTACCTGGGGCTACTTATGACCCAGATTCAAAGTTTGGACAGTTGGGCTATCCTATGGTCACGTAACTGGACTTAGAGTGCTTGGCAACTGGCCATTTACAGCCTTTGGCAGCATCCTGCAGTCACATGACTGCATTTAACAATGGTTTTGCAGAAAACCAGCATTTACTTCTGTTTTTTTTCTCAAATCGTGCTCTTAGTGAACCATCAGTTCGCTTACCCACTGTTGTGTTTGCTTAATGGTCACCATAAAAAACATTGGAGAATCAGGTTGTCACATGACCAACCTGTTTTATGACTGTCACAACTTACAACTCTGATGGGCAGGCTCCCTTGTGGTTGTAAGTCAAGGACTACCTGTATGTTGAAACCTCAGAGGCTGGAAAACATCCAAGTTTGTGCAAGGTTCAAACTCAGTCCGCTCACCTGTGCCCAATCCCCCCACGTCCCATTTCAGCATGGGACCGTGAAGGGGGGCGTCAGACACCAGACGTCCCATCTCCGGATCAGAACCTGGATTCCAAAGCGAAGGAGGCATTGCTAAAGCAACCTCCCTTGATCCGCAGCTAGGAAACAGCGGAGAAAAGGGGCACGACGAATGGGTTTAAAGGAAACAGCGAGTTCTAAAAAAAATTAAAACGCATTTATTTATATATTTATTTCATATATAAAAGAAATTAAAAAAGAAAAGAAAAGAAATCACAAGGAAGATGCAGGCTTATGGCAAATCCGTCTTGTCCGCGGCTTCCGCCTGGGCAACGGACTCCGGTCCGCCCGAAGTGAGTAAAGTCCGCCGGTTGTAATGACTTTTAATGATGCCCGTATTATTGTTCTCGTTCAAAATCTGCTTCTGCTTTTGCCTGTTCAGAGACTGGACAAGCCCCAACACGACAGCAGCTAAGGAATACTGTCCTGTTAGTTTTCTTGGCTGCAAGGTCAACGGGTTGGGCTGGACTCTTCCCAGAAGAAAGTAGGTCTTGATTTTGCCTTCTTGCTCGCTGATGCCCTTGACATAAATCTCTCCCCGGTAGTCGAAGGCAAATCCCCGGTCTTTCAAGATCAGATACGTCTCCTCAGGCACCTGCATCCGGCCGCTAATACCAGTACTGTCCATTCGACTAGCTAAATTAACAGTTTTGCCCCAGATATCATACTGTGGTTTCTTAGCACCAATGACTCCAGCTACAACCGAGCCATGGCTGATACCTACGAAGCGAGAAAAGCAAATTGCAGTCATGGAATAAAGCAATCCTATCGAATGTGAGGTCTTCGGTCAATCTGGCTACACTCAGCTCCTGTTCAAATCCGCCCACCCCTCTCCCCAGTTCTTACATACTGAACGAGAGCCTTCCAACTTGTATGGACAAGATGTGATCCTGAAGACATTGCAAAGATATATAAGGGATGCCAGTCCAACAACTTCTTAAAAGACCCTACGTTGTCCATCGCTCCACTAAGAGAAGAAGTAAGGAGCATTTATTTCCTAGGTTTCCAAGGTTATATATCGCCACAGTATAGTTAATACATTTAGGCATCAGTAGAAAGGAATATTTGAATCTCAGAGTTGAACTGTGAGGTCCTTTGTACTCCTTGAGCTTGCAGGTGTTTCATTCATCAGTGCGCTAATGATATTACCTAGCTGGGTAACATCTGCAAGAAAACAGTCAAGCTCCGACAGCACCAAGGAACCCCACATATGTACACACAAGAGAACTAGAACCGTAAGCGAATTCCAAGGCATTGCTACCCGCTAATAACTAGAAAGAAGCAGAAGTAGCCATGGAATAAGTGGTGCGATACCTCTAGAATATTTAAAGGATGGAAAAGATGCCAGCAGATGCTGCAGTTGGAATCATGACTTTATTGACATATGGTTTAGCCTTCATCAGGTTCAGAAATTGGAGAAGTTTATCACCACGTCATGAAGACTTCAGGGAGGAAATGGCTTTAGGCTTTCAACAGAATACACGTGCAAGGCTTGGTGACATCTCTACCCATGACAAGGGGCGCTGAAGTGATTAAATAATGAAAAACTTCCCTTTCGGTTGGTGGGAAGCCTGCTCATCTGGGGACACTGTGGAGGTCACTTAAACACAGCCTAGTACATACATACCAATGCGGAGCTCAAAGTTGTTGAAAGAATGCTTGTTAATCTCTTGAATGCTTTCATTCAGTGCAATAGAGAAATCTGCCAGGGCGCATAAATGGCCCCACTTATCTTCACACTGCTGAGGAACGAAAGACAGAATCAGTGGTGCATCTTGGCTGATCAGCTATCTATCTCTATCTATAAAACAGAGCCAAATTCTGCAACAGATGGGAGGTGAACTTAAAGGTTGCAGAATACTAGTAAGGAGAGAAGTTCTCTTGTTTCAGCACGACAAAGACAGCTTTCTCTGAGACACAGAAAGTTTCTGGCCATGTTCAGTTCATGTCCTACTTGTCTTGCCTTCACATTCCCATCCTCACTGAGGATGACATTTTGAAGAATTATTGAAGCAAACGAATCCTCTTCGCAAGTTGTGATTCTACCTTATTAGGGTCTCAAGATAGCAAAGGGTGGAGGTGGGACATGAGCAAAATGTGCAGCTTTAGCGTAATCTGCTTATCAATCTTCCTTCTTCTGTGCTGACATCAGGGATGTCCAACCTTGGCAGTTTTAAGATTGTGGACTTCAACTCCCAGAATTCCTCAGCCAACTATTCTGGGAGTTGAAGTCTACACATCTTAAAGTTGGACACGCCTGGACTAGCT
>JANHZU010007378.1:42792-61193 GCA_032468055.1 Acrochordus granulatus | reverse complement strand
CTGGGAAGGATTGAAGGGAAGAGGAGAAGGGGACGGCAGAGGATGAGATGGATAGATAGCATAGTGAGTGTGATGGGTGTGGGCTTGGGAACACTCTGGGAGGCAGTGCAAGACAGGGGAGCCTGGTGTATTGCAGTCCATGGGGTTGCGAAGAGTCAGACACGACTGCGCGACTGAACAACAACATGTGAGGTATCCCATCTATAAACCAGGTCTGTTAAAAAGGGCTGCAATAGCCATTTGCCAAATTTCTGCCCAAATGTATTCACTAAATTACATTCTTAAATGCTAGGTAGTTTATATTATTGTATTGCTTAAAATCATAGTCCCAGATAATCACAAGGCACAATGTCTATTATCTAATGAATAATATGTATAGAATTGTGCATAAGACATTGTTCATTTAATTAAAGCAACAACATGGTGATCATAGAAAAATCTTCAGAGACTTATATTTCATGTATGTTTTTCTAATCTGGATTATTTTATTTGCTTTTTTATTAGGTCCCAAACTCTAGTACTTCAGTAAATTATTTCTCTTACAAAGGAAAAACAGGACCTATAACTTACTTACTTTCTCCAGTTTTCACTCTGTAACCTTTAGTCCTTTCATTCTTACTTTGGGTTACAAGGGTATAAAACCAGTAATTAACAACTTCTTTATTGCCTTTGCAATAGTAATTGCCATGTATAGCCTTGAGGTACTAAGAATAAAAGAGTGTTTTTCTCCCCCCAGCCCCCATATTTAACTTGCATTCAGTAGTTATTATTAGGATCTTGCCAGCATGTCATCTTATGTTATAATGGTGTAATTTCTTACGCAGTGACCTCTGCATGCAGAAATCAATACTTATGCTGTAATATTTTCCTCTACTTGCTGTTCCAGAACAGTCGCCAACAACAATCCCCCCAAAAAACAGAACTCAGAAGAGATTAGATATCAATTATCATGAAACTGTCTGAAACTTCAAAGGACTGCAGAGAAGGGGAAACCATAGTTTATCGGTAGAGTTTAAGCATAGAATTTAAGCGTCCTGCAATTATCTCCCATGTCACCCAGATGTAGACCAGTGGTTGGGAATGGAAGTGAGAGGACTGAGAGAAAAGGAAACATATTGAGTCTTTGGGACTAATTGAAGAGAAAATAAAAATGCAATGTATGCATTTCTGATTACCTTTATTATTTTTTAAACAATTCAAGGCAGTGAATACACACAATACTCCTTCCTCCTCCTATTTTTCCCACAACAATAACATTGTGAAGTGAGTTGGGCTGAGAGAGTGAATGGCCCAAAATCATCCAGCTGTCCTTCATGCTAAGGTGTGACTAAAATTCAGTCTCCTGGTGCCTTAACCACTAAACAAGCAAATATAAATATTATTCTTAAGTTCCCTTTTCTCACAAGTGAATAGTATACATTCGCATGTTAGGCAAACAAGACAGTATGGTTTGTCATAAAAGCTTTAATTGCAGAATATTTCATTCACCTTGTGAAAATTCTCAAACCAAAAAGATTTCAAGGCCAAAGTTAACCACCAGCTCACCAGTTCCTTTCATGAACTGAGCAGAACAGTGTGTAACAGGGACAGCGAGGGACATTTATCATGTTGAGAGGACCAGTGACAAACATCCATTTGAGCAAACACATAATATTAAAAAATAGTATTTTTTGAGACTAAAAAGAATGCTTAAACAGTAATCAAAATGGAGCTTTCCATAACATGGGTGTCATGATAGACTATTCTCCTTCCAAACAGCATGGAATTGAAAGAATCCGCAAAATACTTGACCATTTGAAGGTCCCAAGCATTTTTCAGATACAATTCACTTGAAACTAAATCTTAATTACCAGAAAATATATAATCATTTGATGTGCATTGTATAATGGTCTGTAGGAATGACCTCGAGAGGCAGGAGGAAGAACCACTACCTAGGCAATGGCCAGATAAATGAAATATGAATCCAAAAGATGGATGAACTCTGTAAAGTTCTATAGAGAAAAATAAGAGCAAAGAGAGGTGCTTTCAGGCTTCCAAGATTTTGTTACTGTAACATTACAATCAAGGTAAAATTAGTACTCATAGTTTGTGCTTCTTGTATGGATCACCTTGACAGGCTGACACCTGATGACAATTCAATGACAATGCTATTCACACTAAAGAATGTTGTTTTATTTTTTAAAAATGTGGGATATAAAAAATGGGAATGATTAGGACAAAATTGATTTTTATTCTCATTAGATTGCATGTGTTAATTACAGTTAATGTGCATTTAAATTGGTTATAAACTGTCTTTTTCAAAGGCTCTGATCACTATATCCAAAGCTTCTGGGGAATACATATGGCCTTGAAACTTCAGCGTATGCACTCCTGTCTGAATATTTACAAACATTTACAATGAAAAAAGAAAATAGTTGTGAATTTTATCAGTACAGCTGCTATGAAAAGTAGAAAGTGTGTTTGGCTGGAGTAACAGCTCAGATAAGATCTGGGACAAAAAGCATGCAATATGGAGATCAGCAGGGATGAGAACTGGAAAGTTAGTTTGGCAAAAAAAACTTGGGAAGAAACAAAGAGATAATGAGATGAAGAATTGATGGAGAACTTGATACTCATCTAATGAAATGCTGGCATTTTATGATTAGATATGTATGGAGTAGACTTTTTTCTCCTGAAGCTTCCATATTTCTGCAGGTAATAGATGATTCAGAAGTTGCCAAATAATGATGCATCATTAGTCAATTAATTGCAAAATGTTCATTCTCAATCATTTCCACAAGAATAAATACTTTTGGATTTACTGTATACAAGATTTCTAGGAAGTTTTCAAGCACACACACACTAACTCTCTTTCAAACAGAGAGAGAGAGACAAACTCAAAACCTCAGTTACTGATGTCATTGCTTTATGTGCCTGGTGGGAGTGTTTTCACTACCAGATGGGGAAGTAGTATGGTTTGGCTGGTTTCCCAATGGGATTAGAAATTCTGTGGTTTAACCTAGTGGGTCTTGAATTTGAAACATTGGATAATACACATGATACTTTTCTAAACAAAAAACAAAACAGATGATACCTCTGGCTACAGAATAAAGCTAGTGAAAAAGCATTCCAGTATTGTGTAATCACAAGCCTGGTTAATGAATTACTTTGTGTTAAGCACATCATATGCTATAGTGAGCAGCATTATTTTTTTCGACTTTCATTCAGAAATGTCATCATTAAAGCTTAGTCTTTCATTTCTTACCTCTCCCCCTCACAAAAAAAAATGGTCCAGGGATAAAATGGTAACCATAAGCATAGACTATTGTCTGATATGCTTGTTCATTTTGGGAATGGTCCTGCAATGGATAGCTCCTCTTTTTATTGCCCAGAGTTACTATCTCAGTTCTACTCTACATCTTCTGTTGCTCTGATGGACTCACACTAGAGTGAATGTCATTATGTCTTTTGGAACAACAAGTCACAAGCCACAGCAGAGGAGATACCTATTTTCTTCCTCCCTTCTTCTTGAAAAACAAGCCAGGTATAGATCTGCGTTTCTTGGCTTTTGTAATTGTTTTAAGAACTTAAAAAGAATTCTGTTGGATTTGACCAAAATTTTATTTATTTCAGCATTTTATTCACAAAGTAGCAACTAGATCATAAACAGGACACAAAAGCAACAATGCAGTCCAGCAACTGCTATTTAAACCTAGAGTCATATTCATGAGATTAAGGCTACAACAATAGTTACAGTCATGACATTTATATGGTATCTCCTGGTGCAATATGTCTCTCGATAGCAGCTGCAACATCAGTAGGAGTACATTTTTGCATTTGTGTCATTTGTGGGGTTCCCACAGAATGCTGGGACAAAATTGATCTTTGATCCAATGATTCAAGATTCATTGATTCCAAGAATTGGAACTCTTCCAACATTCTTTATATATTTAAATATTTATTTATTCAATCAATCAGTGTCTGTGGCTTACAAGATGAGTAGCAATTGATTATACTTTTTGATAATTAGTAATTTATTAGAAAAGGTATTTAAGAATTCTGGCATTCCAAATGTTAATGAACAATAATATCCAGGAGCTACATGGCCAATGGCAACAGATGTTGCAAGTGGTAGTTCAGCAGTGTACTAGCTGGTAGGTCATAAATTGTCCATGCCTGAATTAGAAAACAAAGATGCCATTTACTGAGGCATATCTATACTACAGGGCTGTGATATTCTGTACCTGGCGCTCAGCAGAAAGTAAACATCAATACAGTGATTCATCACCACTCAGAGCCAAGATGGCATTTGTCAACTTATTGCACTGATGATTGTGCTCTACTTACATTTAATGCAATGCAAACAGATGCAAAGCACGTGCTGTACTTTTGCAAATTAAAAAAAACCTCCTTAAATCAACTTTCTATGCATAGAAAACTATCCTGTAAAGTTCTGTGTGTTGACAAATCCAGGAACAAACATAATTATCGCAGAGCTGAGCATACTGAATTGACAACAATATAGCAATGATGTTTATGAGTGGAAAATGCTTGCTTGGGGAAGACTGATATATTTACACCTGCTCACTAAAATGTCACATTTACATATCGTAATTATTAAAGTGTTTCCATGTACAGTAGTCTTCTTTTCCATTTATGCAGCACTGATCAAGAGCAATGGATGAGCTGATTTAAATGAATGGGAATATTTATATCAATCAATTAAGTGTTTTTTTATATGTTGGAGGGAAAAATGAGCAAGTAATATTTTCTTTTGAATACTAACCAGATGAGTAAAATGAATGGAATTTTATTATTAATATGCTGACATCTGTGTAACATAGAACATAATTTAACTATCACTGAAGATCTCATAATTATAATAGAACCTTATACTTGCAGGGGGTTAACTATAACATTTAAGGATAGTTCCACAATTCTCAACAGTTAAATTATTCAGGGAAGATATAATAGAACTCAAGGGCAAAGTGAACTAGAGTAATTATGATTTGTTTGTAAGATTTATAACCTCCAGATGGTTGAAGTGATATATATCAAACTCTCTTCTCCATCTTTTCTCTATAACAGTGGTCCTGTTAGGAAGATTGAGGTGAGAGAGAATGACTGGTTCAAACTCATCCAGTTACCTGTCATAGCTGAAGATGAACGTAAATCTGGATCTCCCCAATCCTAGTCTAGCACCTTAACCAATATACCATGCTGGCTCTCTAGAATAGAAAAACAAGAAGAAACAGAATGGAATAGCCTTATCTAAACTGATTAGTTTGAGCTACCACAGGTTGAAGGATTCATGATGTTCCTGATGCACAGAAAAGCACTCCTTTAGTTATTTTGTACATCTGCACATTGATGCTTTTCAGGGTAATGTATAAAGGAAAAAATAAATTTAAAACCAGACAAAACCCATAAAACTAATGTTACGAGATATGTGAGAGAAATATGAGAATCATATCTATATTGCATTTTTATGGACTCGTACACAGATTAGCCAAAAGAAATTGGAAAAAAATAGCAAATTACAACTTGCTATATTCTACATTTGTTCATGCATAGTGAAACAACCTTGATTTTAACAAATATTCTTGAAATGGCCATGAAAAGAGACATGAGAAGAATTCCATAATCTACAACCAGTCAATATTTTTATTAAGACAAATCAAAATGTCACAAAAAGCATGCTACATTTCAAGACCCCTAATTTTTTTCAAAGTACTCATTAAGTAATACAGAGATATGGCAGAGAAGAAAAAAAGATGGGTTTGAAATTGAGACTACAACATTTACAACAAACCATTCTTGTGAACTGATGGCAGAAGTATGAGCATGCTGTTGTCCTTATGTTCTGCTTGTCGGCCTTCCTCAGGTATCAAGTTGGCATTACAGTATAGATTGCTGGCTTAACTAGGTTTTTGGTCTTATCCACCAGAACTCATAAAATGTATTTGAAAACATAGAAGATCAACAGCAAAATCCTTTACCTGTGAGTTCTGAAGTAAAATACATTGAAGAGATACAAAACTAAGTATTTTATTGGATTAGGATCTACTACATGCTGTATCTATATATAGATGGTCTTGAATGACAAAAACTATTTTATAAGTTATGCTTATAAAATATGATAACATTTTCAGAGTAACATGAACTTGCTATCTTAACCTCATATCAACATAATGTATGTCACCAGTTCTTCAACCTTATAGTACCATAAGATGATAAATTAATTTGTGCGAAACCCTGCCTAAATAAAACTAATACATTATTAATTTCATTGTTATTACTAAATAAAATGTATTAATAAACAATTTAATAAACCTCATTATTTCATTGGGATTAAGGTCCATTGCAGCCTTTCAGTAATTTTGCCTTCTTAACTCAGCCTCTATACAAGTTAGAACTGCCCCACCCAGAATTCTCAGCTCTAATATACCTTTAGGACCCTAAGATGTGAGGTGTGGGAAATGCTCTACAATTTTATGCTGATAAAAATGATAAGACAGGAAACACCAAATGTTAGGCTGTGTTCTGTAGGTATTTCTACTTCCAAAACATGATTTTCATACATTGAAAGTAATACTCCAAATCCTAAGCAAATTAGTTTCCCAGCCTACCTAAATGCGTCTTTGTTTTCCTACCATGAAATAAACCCTCTGAATTCTTTCTGTGTCACTGGAGGACAAATATAGACCCCAGTATAAATTTACATTTTAAAATGATTTTTGCATTTTCTGAGCACATTCAGGTGTGCAATTAAAAGAAAATGTGTTCTTCCACAAAGGTCTCAATCATAAACTATTAATAAAAATATGTTCTAACATTCTTCTAAATGTGAAAAAAAATGCACAAGCTGAAATGACTAGAAGTTTACTACAAGAAGGTTCCCACCTTTTGCTTCTATTACGTTAAATTATTTCTGACCAGTTTTATTCTGAAGAGGAAAGTAGATAGATAGATAGATAGATAGATAGATAGATATTTATATATCCCAATAATGGATTTCAGAAAGTATGTGTGCCCATATTTTAATAAAGGTGAACAGTGCTACATGCATTCCACCTTTATTCTGTTTTTAAAATTCAACTCATTCTGCATGCTGAGGTAAGGATTCTATCATTTGTATCAAGAAAAGGGATATAAGCATAAGGGCATTTTCATTCTGGGCATGATAGTGTAAACATTATCAATTGATCTAGGATTTAAGTGACCTGTCAGGAATCCTTGACAAACAAATTTTTCTCATGAATTATACATATTAGTGAAAACCATACTTAATGGGAGACTGGAAAGAGGGCAGGTATTTCCATCACCTAAGGGTGAAAACCCTGCAAATTAACAACAAGACGGTTCATTGAAGCAAGTAATGGATTGGTCTGTGAAAACAAGAAATCTTTGTGGGAATGAGTGTGATTATTCATATAGTCCATTTGCTAATTATTGCTAGTATGAACATTATTTTACCTGCTTCTGAGAACATTGAAAATGATGAGGGTAGTCAACAAGCTTGGGAAATGCTACAATATGAGTAATAAACTTGAGTGGAGCATGCTGACTCGTTTTTGAATGGGGTCCATTTAAGGAAAGGATTGTTTTTATGCATCTTTTCATGCAATGTTTGTGAGTAAAGTAGTAATAGAGAGAATCCCTCAAGCTCTAATTCCAAATCAATGTGGCATTCAAGCACCTGGAGAAGTCTGCTGCTTTCTAGGAGCAAATGTCCTTCCACTTTGGATTAATTAATTGAGAATAACTACCATTCTCTGGTACTATACTTCCCATTGCAAATCACACAATCACTGGTATAGCGTGATGGTAAAGAGTGTGAATTTCCAAGAAAGGCCCATGAACCAAGTTATTCAGCCTATGGCTATGTTGTGTAAGCTGGCAATATATTGTGAATTACAAGGCATATAACCATCTATCTCCCAATGCTTTAAAAAATAAAGTAACAAGCAACCACAAATGCTGCAATCCTGATTGGTAGCAGGAGAGTCTGCTTATCCATCTTTATCTTATGGTAGCAAAGGATACATCAGGAGAGGCAAAAGAAGTATATCTACACAGTGTGAGTTGCAAGGCAGAAACAAGTAACTGCCTGTTTCCCAGTGCTTAAAGGAAAACAATGAACAGCAGCCACAGGAAGCTGTATTCCTGAATAGCAGAGATAGCCTTTGGAAGGGACCATTGGGTTCTTTCCATGCATGACTGGTTTAATAATAACTCACTGTAAGAAATTCTGATATAGTGTATCCAAAAAGTTTTCAACACTAAGGGAAACCTTTGGATATTGAGGAAAAATATTATTGCAGCCTCAGACTTTATACAAAAATCCATGAAATATTGAATTTCTGCCCTTGTTTCCTTAATGATCCTATATTCTAGGCATAGCCTAGAATAATCAGAGCTTAAGAATTTAAGTTTAGAGCAATGAAGAAAACTGCACACCTTGTTGCTATGCTGGGGAACCTAGAGAACCCAGTCTTAATAGAATATTTGAATATTATTCAAAACTATAATAAGAGTATATAAATATGAAC
This sequence comes from Acrochordus granulatus, assembly GCA_032468055.1. Lineage (NCBI taxonomy): Eukaryota > Metazoa > Chordata > Lepidosauria > Squamata > Acrochordidae > Acrochordus > Acrochordus granulatus. Next base: position 52,662 of record JANHZU010007378.1, on the reverse strand, counting down.
ACCTTGCTTCATTATGCCATCCAGAACAGAATGTTCCTCTCATTCCTGAACTGCGGACCACTTCCACTCTATTTCTTTCTTATCAAGATTTTGCTTCAGTTTATTTACTCTCATTGGAATTAGAATTGTCATCAGCATACTCAAGACATCTTGAGACATCTCACTCCAAATCCCAGAATGATCATAGACAATAGCTTCTTATAGTTTATAAAATGATATTGGAGACAATTTGTCACCTTGAGGTACTCCACAGCAAGGCCACCAGGATGCTGATTTTCAACATCCCAATATTATTCTCTGGGACACACTCTGCATCTAGAGCAGAACCATTGCATAATGTTTCCCTCCCCCACTCATAATCCATGGAGAGAGTTTAGGAGGATAAATTGAAAGTTACTGAGAAAGCTATTGAGAAATCCTTGGTAAATCCCAGGTATTCCCTCTGGTAAAAGTCATCAATCTGGCAATCACAGATGAGACTATCCACAATCAGACTGGAGTCTAAGATGAAATTGATCTAGATAATCAATATTTTCTATGTCTTCTTAGAATGGGGCCATCATTTTTTAATTTCCTTAAGAAGGGACAAGTCACATTTATCATAATTTCCTAGATTAAAGCAGGTTTGATCCAGGAATTGTCATACCATCATTTCCTTAAGGGCAGCCAATATCACTCTCTGAATTCATCAATATCACACTGCTAGTTTGATTTAGCCATGTTTTGTCCACATTCTCAGGCCATAAAAGTTGAAATTGATCCCAAAGGATTGGATAAAATGATGCAACAGATGTCTCATTTGGAACTCTTAAAACAGCAGCATTTAGGTCATTATGAAGACAAGCAGGTTCATTCTCCAAAGGGACTGCAAATTTATTACACCAGGTCTTCAAGGGTGTAATAACATTTCATGGATGACAATAAATTGTGTATAACTTAGAAAAACTGTGCTGGAAAGTCCTCAAAGATACACAAGAGACAACAAGTAAGGTCTCTTTGTGCTCTTTCCATGTCACACACACACACACATTGTATATGTCTATTCAGTTCCATTCTCATTCTTTGCCACATGGTTCTAGCCTGTTTCATTGCTCAGAGTTTTCCAATAAATTAGAGGAAGACAGCCAATGCTCTACAGCATCAGAAAGGTCACTCTACTAATGGCCCACCACATCTTACCATTCCACAGAAAAACCAGAGATTGCATATGATCACTGGAAAATCTTCCACAGCATTCCAGAATCTATCAGATTTAAGATTTAAGTGTCCAAAGGAAGACCATTTTAACAGGACCACAACTCCTGCAGATGGAAATAGATACCATGAAACCTAATTTCACCAGGAAATAGTCTGCCCATAATATTGAAGTTATTGAAATCTAATCATTTCTAAATCATCTATCTAGGAGAAGAGTCTTCTCTGCTGTGGCTCCCACCCTATGGAACACTTTCCCCCTTGAGTTGAGGGCTGCCCCCTCCCTTATGGCCTTCTAGAAGGGCCTTAAGACCTGGCTCTGCGAGATGGCCTGGAGCTCCAGGGGGGGCTCATCATTATCTGCTCGCCATCCTCACCCTCCTTTTTTATATATGAAATATTTTTTAGCCCACCTCTCGAGTCCACCAGGTTTCTTATTTTATTTTAATGTTTTTTTAATGTTTTAATCAATGTTTTTAATGTTTGTTTTTGTTAGCTGCCAAGAGTCTCTCGATTTTGGCATTTTAGAAATCTAATAAATCAATAAAATAAAAATAAATAATCTATCTCTTCCTCTGAGACAAATATTAAATCAAGGATATGTCCTGCTTTATGGGTCAAGCTGAGATCAGTTTGAGATTATAAATTCCTGAGTTATCCTGTTCCTTACAGCTTCCACATGAGTGTTGAAATCGCATATCTGAGCCCACTTATACCACTGGTGTTGGGATTACACACACTGGTACTATACTATCAGAAAGTAAGGTAAGAAATACACCACCATTAACATATGCTGACTTTTTGAAGCATCTGAAGAAACAAACAATTGTGAAGGAGTAAAGATTCAGAAAGAAGGGATCTCTGGATCATAATAATTCTTCCACCATTTTCTAATATTTGTTTGCACTGTGTCAAGTAACCAACACAGCAAGATAAGCCAAGTTTGTCCTCTGATTATTATTTAATGTAATAATTATCAATTAAGAGTTAATATTATTTTTATTATGGGCACCATATAACACAGTTAGGCCAGAGGATTCAGAAGCCAACAGCTGAATTCCTGGTTATTGGAGGGGCAATTTAAAAGTAATAACTATTTGTGTTCTTATTATCAGTGATGTTCATCTGAATTGCCATTTGCAAATGAACAGTTCCTTCTGCACATTTGAGTTGCTGCATTCAAAAGAAATCTTAATTTGGAGAGAATAAATGAATAAGACTGCCCCTTGTTAGAATGGCATGTAGCTCAATGCTTCCCTAAGAAAAGCAAATTATGAAAAAATAGAAAATGTTTCTCAATCAAAATTACACATAGTTTTTCTAAGCACAGAGTGTACCCAATATAAAATACAACACACACAATAATTATATATTTTATTAAATGTCAATTAGTTACAGGAATGCAAGCAAAGCCATTCCTGCCAACAGACAAAATGAGGCAGGTGGCTCAGACAACAGATGCCAGGAAACAGCTGCATAGTATCCCTGTCAAACATGGATAGAATTCATAAATAGTTTCTCATAGATTAAAATGAATCAAAGGGAGTGGTTCCTTATAACAAAATCAATTTTGCCCATGTTCAGGAGCAATGCTGTTGTGCATTTTAATTTATACTAGTAGAGAAAAAATCTGATTTTTGGTATTCTGTCTCAGTATTCTGTCTCAGTAACAACAACAAAAAACTCTAGGGCCAGATCAAAAATCAAGAGAACATGACCCAAGTAGGCAGCACTAGAAAATAACTCAGAAGATTATTAATACTTTCCTGCTACTCTTTGTCCTGATTGACAACCATAGGACTTTCAATTGATGAGATTCAGAGGATTCCTTCTTCTACCATTGATATTCTTGAGTGCTTAGGGAATATTTCAATCTGTAGCCATAATGCCACACCAGTTAAAGCAGCCCTGTGCAAACCCATGTAATTATTCTGAACCTCAGGGTTTGTTAATGTAGGAAGGTCTACCCCATGCTGGTGATATGATGGGATTGCAGTTCCCCAGATATCCAATCACTGTGGCTTTTGTGATATTGACTGGGAATTATGTGAATTCATGTCCAAAGTATTTGCAGGGCCTGGGTTTGGACTAATATAGACTAATATAGGACTCTGCATGCTTTTTAAATCTTGCCTATATACGAGCAAAACTGATGTCGCAAGATATCACAGCATTGATGAAGAGGGGAAACAGGATCATGGCTCTCTGACCAGGCCCTTTGTGCATATTATACGCAAGCAGATATTGCACCAAAATCCCAAAGAAGACTACACTCTTCATATCAACCATTCCCAATAGGCACCTTCCTGATGACTTTAGGAGAATATAGATTAAATATTAAAGAATATTTAGCCAACATGGTCAAAAACTATGCTGACTGGGAATTCTGGATATTGCAGTTGCAACTCATGCAGGGATGCCAGCTTGGAGAAGGCTGTGCCTGACAAAAAGTTGCAGCTGCCTTAAAGAGCTGATTTGATTTAAATTACAAGAAGGCACATTCTGTATAATGTGGGTATTATAAAAAAAACTTTCTAGCAGCATAAACCTGAAAAAGAAAGCACCGTGTAAATGCATAGAAGAAAGGAACAGTTCTCATGCTGTAGGCCTTCCTATATTATATTTATCATTCACTTTCTTAACCTATTTTCCACCATTGCTTGTAATCTTTTTCCAGGGAAGGATCCTATTATTGTCTAAGGTTCATTAACAAAAGGCATCACCACCTGCATGCATAAAAATGTGTTTCTATCTGTGTGTATATCATATTATGCTGTACTGAGGAAAGTGCTACCAGTAGGTTCAGCTGAATTAACCAAGGTCTTTCTGTAATGAGCAGTGTGAATTCTTGATTTAAGAATTGTTGAAGTAACAAGATTTCTAGGCTCTGCCACTCATGATTTTAAATATATAATTAAACTTACTGAATCGGTAGAAGGTGATAGTTTGTAATCTAGAAAAGACTACCTAACTAGTTTTGTATTTTATGCAGAAAGGGGTAAAAACTGGGAAAAGAGAAAGAGAGAGCACTTGTGTATTTTGCAAGAACACAGTTGAATGAAGTTGAGCTGAATTGTTTCATCCAATTTTTATTAAAGTAATACTGGACTGTATCTTACAAGCCCTTCTGGGACCTTCAAAAACTCATAAAATTATCTGCTGTTTTTTCATAGGCTAAATCTTAAGGTAGGCCTTGGGCACATAAAACAGTAACATTGTTCAAGCATCAGCATTCCAAATAAAATGGGCCTATCTACAGTACTTAAGACAACATGATGGCCCCCTGTTGTGTCTACTCACCAAAATGACAAACAAAGCCCCACAGCTCAACTCCAGCTGTAAAACCCTGGCTTTGCTTTAATAGTTGAGTTTTAAACAATTTGAATATGAATCCTTTTGCCATACAAGTTTGAAAAGGGGGAGAAAAACTAACATTAATAGAATCTCATAGAATCTTTGAGTTGGGGCTATTTGTTACTACAATTATTGTGCGTCACATGATTACATAATTTCTCCTTTGTGATTAAGTTGGATATGAATAGACATGACATGAGAACAGTTTATATCTCAGTTTTATCCCAGATAAACATTTCACTTTAAGTTTATTGTAAAACAAACAGCAAATATCTTATGACGTTCTAACAGGTAACAAATGAATTACAGTCAAAAAAATTTATTACTAGACAGCTTCATAATTTGCAATGGTTATTGCCATAATCAGGCTTTAATATGACAGAAGATTATTTATTCGTATTATTACCATATATCAATTAGTCAAATTTGAGATTTAACATGACATATATTATGAGATTTAAACTAAGAGTTTGCAATCTGATAGAATTATCTCATCTTAATAAACAAACTAAAGAGTTTCCATGAAAAATTAACTTCTTGTACTGTGTTGTTTCCCGTAAATTGACCAGGTTTAAATGAAAGAACTAGCAAAACTGTTCTATTCTGTCAAAGGTAAATGCTCTCCTCTTAGGTTATATTAGTGTCTTTTTCTTTTCTTTCTTTTCTTTCTCCTTCCTTCCTTCCTTCCTTTCTTCTGGAATTCAGCTGGTCAAAGATATGTTCTGAGTAATGCCTCTTATCAGCAAATATATGGATGTTCCAAGTGCTTGGGCTAATTATGTAATAAAGGAATCACTCCTAATTTTTACAAGGCATTTAACTTCCATTGCTTGGAAGGTGTGAGCAGAAAATAAGAATTCTACTAGTGTGAGTACCAAATGCTTGCTTTATACTGGGGTTTAAAAGTATAGGGCACTGCAGGTCTAATGCTGTATTCAAGCTGCAAATTACCCTCTTTGGCATTGAAATATTGCTGCAATTAAACCTGCAGTAAAGTATTAAAAGCAGGAGAGAGGGGAAGAAGAAAGACTCTTGTAAAGACTGCTTTTCCACTGAGCTATATGAACCTTCAGAGTAGAAGAAATTTTAATGGAAGATCTGATGAATTTCTTTGATTTTGGATTCTATGAACTCAATCCCACAGTACTTGTGAGAGCTCTTATTCTTCAAAAGGTCTCTACCAGACTGTATCATAATCCATGACATTAGGGATCTATCCAAGAATGTTTCTCTTACTCTGTTTCTTAACAACCAAAAATTCTTAATACTCTTCTATTTACTCATGTACCTGTCCTTATTAGTAAGTTTCTACTATAGCCCAAGTAAATAATGCTTTTTCTACCTAATGTGAAGAGAGGAGTCATTGGAAAAGACCATGATGCTGGGAAAGATTAAAGGCAAAAGGAGAAGGAAATGGCAGAAGATGAGATAGTCAAATAGCATTGTTGTTATTATGGTGGGCGTGAATTTGAGCAGACTCCAGGAGGAAGTGGAAGACAGGGAGGCCCGACATGCTGTGGTCCGTGGAGTCACAAAGAGCTGGACACGATTTAGCAAAGGAACAATAACAAGTAATGCTTTCTAATGGAAATAATGTATCAAGTATTTGAATTACTCAAATGTATTTGTAATTGGAATACCTATGAAGGATGAGCAATTGGTGCTCTATATTCTCTATCCTTCTCTCTCTCTTTCTCTCAAATACACATTTGTGTGCAAATGCACATAGTTGCAGACCTGATTCATATGTTGTATTAAGCCATGGTTTGATTAACTATGGTTTGTTAACAAAATCTCAATTGGCTAGGTTATAAACTATGCTTTACAAAACCACAGTATTAGCATGTGCACAGTTTGTAAAGCTAAACCAAGCAAACCATATAATTGATGAGCTCAGTGTGCGGACTTAAGCATTCAATGCATCATTTTACACTAAATCTTCAGTAATATATACTAGATGTTTTCGCTCATGGTATTCATATCCTTATGTCTAGTAGAACAATTTTTTCGACATGGTATTACTAGGATGTGCAACAGTCTAATGTGGGGAAAATGGTCTCTCAGAAAATATGCATAATTTTGATTTTTGCCCTTAGAAAATTAAGATTGCATAAAGAAGTCCTAGTCTGCAGTATGCCAAATCTTCCAAGCGCCCAAATAATTTTCCTTTTCCTTTTGGTAAACATTTCGAAGCATGATTCCACTGCTGGCAGTTTAAAATAATACAATCCTGGGAGGGATTATGCCACATAAGCCAAAGCAAGTAATTTGGTAAAATCAGAAACAGGAATCTTGAATTTGGCCTTTTAGGTATTCATGTCTGCCAAGAAACTGAAGTGGCTTTTAGCTTGTATTTTTCCATAAACTAATAGAGAAGGAGAAATTTGAGCCAAAATGTAGGTGTATGATGGAGATGTTTTATCTGAGTGTGATGTTTCAGATACTGACTTTTATTATTTTATCAATATAACCAAGAACAGTCTTCTTAAATTATTGTTGAAATGTAGCAGCATCGCAAAATAGCAGCACTGGAGCTGCAGTTACTGAAATTGCAGCTCATCAGAAACTAATCAAAATCATATTACATTCCCCATATAGGAGGCAGATGGAGCTCAAAACATGTTCAAGGTAAGAGACCTTGGGCAGGCTCTCTTCTCTCAGCCCAGGCCCCTGTTCCACTTCTACAGTGCTAAACAAGCATGAAAGCCGTGGACTTCAAACAATAATGTCAATTGTCCTTAGCCATTTCTTTTATCAGAAAATAAGTTTCTTGATAGATTTCATATGTTGGCTCTGCTGAAGGCCTGGTCAGTGTGAAAATGTTTACAGACTGAAGAATTCACGTCTTTTAGAATAGAACCAAAGGAGGCTGACAATACACACATCCTGAAGGCAAGCAAATAAACCATGATGCCATTTACAGTAAAAAAATGGAACATCTCCAGGTTTCCCTTGGGTAATTCTCCTCCTTAACTCCTCAGCTTAAGGTTTGCTTTATGGCAGTATTGATTTTATTGTTTTATTTATTACATTTATATGCCTCCCATCTCTCTGTCAAGCTATTTGGGCAGCTCAAAACTTCATGAAACCAAGAATATAAAACATTACAATGTTAAAAATATTAAAGCATTAAGCATTAAACTAGAGTATGTAACAAGTTATTAGCCATCTTAACTTTAATCTCGATATTTTGAAATTTATAACTGGTTACAAATTTCCACATACTATCCTATGTGGAAGCCCACATAAAAAGCAAAGATGTTCTCCCTTTTGTAGAAGTATTATTGTGATTATTACTTCTTTAACAAAAAAAGCTTGTTGCATTGAGATGCCCTTGCCAACATCCACCAGTGAAATTATATCTGGCTTCATATAGCACTTAAAAAAATATAGCCACAGATTGCTTCAGGCAACATCTGAATCTAACTTTGTTTGATGGTTGTTAGCCATTGAAATTGGGTGGCTAATAAATTCAAATAAGTACATAAATAAAGATAAACCTTTACAGGTACAAATAATTAGTGTATAGTCCTGTAAAATTCCACCAGTATTTTTTAAAAAAAACTAGTAGTAACTCTTGAAATCTCCCTGGATCTGGCAGTTTAATTCCTGAAAACACATGAAGTTTGGTGAGATATTAGAATAATAGGATAATATTGCTAAATTATTGCTAAACGTTGTGGTCTCACAAGACATCAGAATCACTTTCTCTCTTTCTCTTTTTATCTATGAGTATAATGTTGCTTCATCCTAGCTTATTGCTTAATCTTTGTGTGCCCTGGCTGAGACAGTCAGTTAAAATATAGTTAAAATATAGTCTGTTCACATCCCTTATAGTATTTTCACATTAATGGCAAAACATAAAGTAACGAAGAAACCTGTAGTTATTTACTGAGAATAAATCCCTGTATTTTGAAATGAGTTTACTTTCCATTCAACATGCACATTCAGCAAGTTAGTTTTGTTTCCATAAAAAGAGAAATAATAATCACATCAACTACTCATTTATATGTCAATATATTCTGTGGATATGATTCACATGCAACAAATATGTGAAGCATGCTAATATCACTGATGCAATATTGATACAAGAAAGTGTTTTCCCTTCTGTGCATTATTTTCTCCACTTTGAACAGAAGTGAACAAGACCGAATGGGATGTGAACCAGCCTATGTATATTTAAAAATTAAACAAACCAACTCCTTTAAATCAAATAAACAAAAAACCTTGAGAACAAGCTACTTCCATATGGTATGCTTTTTATAGTTTCTCAAAATCTCTATCAAAAAAACCTAACTTATGACAGTCCCAAAACTTAGTCTCAAAAAGGAAAGTTGGGTACTGCATTCTACCAGCCAAACAGGAAGGTTCAAGAATATGCTTCAAAGTACATGTTATCCTCCAAATAAGTAGGGATAACAAAAATTACAAATGATAATATATATTATAGTGATATAATCAGCTACTAATTCTCCTTTTCAGTGTATTTCAGATAACGCCCCTGCCAAATGTCCTCTTCCCCACATTTGTATTCATGCACAAACACACTACACATCCTGGGGCCTTCAAGTATGCCCAGTCCTCATAGGACTACTGATTGTGTTTGTTTTGCACATTTAAATTTCCAGAGTATTCTAATTCTCCCTAATATTTCCAAGTGTTCCTGTTTGGTTTAGAATCTTGTCAGTGTGCCCTGGCTAAATTTACTATTAGAAAAATCATTACTGCAATATATTTACTAATTATTAGACAAGGAGCCCCTGGAGGAAAGGGTGGATATAAATCTAACCAGTAAATAAATAAAGCACTTGTGTAAACATTAAAAAGGAAAGACTTTTTATCTTTGCACAAAGTCAGCCCTAGCTAACCAAGTAGTTACGTTCATGTAGTTTTCTTGACACACATATAGAAATAGCTTGCCATTGTTTTCTTGTGGGATTATTTTTTTAAAATTTCCCAGTCTAGTTTATAGCCAAAAGTTTTCTGGTGGTTTTCCATGCAAGTATTAGCTAAATCTTATATTATTTAGCGTTTTCCAAACACCACTACTATTTGTAATTCTGGTTATATACATAGGGTTTAAGTATGTTTGCATGGTGTAAATATATTTCAGAAAACCTCCAAATCCTATCTATAAATAACCATTTTTCCATTTATTATCCATCATGTATTAACAAAATACAAACAAATCATAAATCACCATGCTTCCTACTTTTTGCACACATCTTTATTTGAAATTTTCAAACTGGATAGATAGATAGATAGATAGATAGATAGATAGATAGATAGATAGATAGATAGATAGATAGATAGATAGATAGA
>JANHZU010007378.1:8898-21502 GCA_032468055.1 Acrochordus granulatus | reverse complement strand
CTTGGGTTTCATTTTCTAAATGAGATAATAACAAAACTATATAGCTGTAGAAGACTGCCATTTTTACTCATCATTCCTATTGCTGATTTTTCCAAGAGGATATTTGGGAAACTGGTCTTCTCGAGTGTGTATATTTATTTATTTAGATTTCATGTCATTTATAAAGCTGCCCACTCACTTTTATTTGATTCTAGGCAACATATACCCAGGTCTTAATCCAGCATGCTAACCATCATAAAATATTGGCTCCACTAGCTGCATAAATAATCTCTGTGTTACTACAAAGCCCATATACTAAAATGTTTTCTTGGAAATCGAAACTCAGGATCACTGGATTCTTTTTCAATTATAAGCTTAATAAATGAAATAATAACTTGATTAGAAGTAACTAAATATAGGAATATCCTATCCCATAGCATTTAAAGTTCATATCTCTAAAACCCTCTTCAGTCATTTTAATGTAAAGTAAGCTCAGTGTAGGAGAAGAGGAACAAGGGCTTAACAAGGTGTTCTTCTTTGTCATGAACATTGGAGTTGGAACCCAGACAGCCAAGGAAACAAACGAATAAAAAAAAACACAAAACAATTCAGAGTTCTCATTTGAACTACAAAGAACCAGATCACATTATATTCTGGACATTATAAGACACAACACCTTGAGAGCTCCATATTGTTGGAAAAGACTGAAGGAAACAGAAGAGGACAACCAGCAGCAAGGTGGATGGGCTCAACCACAGGAATAATAGATATGCTATTGGTAGGCCTGAAAGTTCAGTTTGAGGACAGATCATCCTGAGGAAGGTCAATCTATGTGGTTGCTAAGAGTCAACACAAACTTGATGGCACATAATCAAATCATCCTGAAGCAAAGAATGTTGTCTCTGAAGATCTTTCTATAATGTAGAATAGTGAAAAATCAGGATTCAGAATCAATGGAATTATTGTGTAGTGATTGGAGGAGGACAGTGGCGATTCAGACTCAAAATTCCATTTCATCTTGCATTTTGTCTCAACATAATCTTACCTTGTATGAAAATTACACAGGGGACTGGAAAATACAATTTTATGGGATTGTGAGTTTTTAATGGCAATAGGAAACATAAATGCAATAAATAAATACTTTTTACCAACCTTGTACAACACAAGGTAACTCAGTAAAACTGCAATCTTATGAAATAAGAAATAAAAGTTCATACATTTAATTTCCAAAAGTATTCTGGTCCTGATTTTTTGGTGACTGTTATGCTGCAGTAGTATTATAAGCATCCTTCAGTAAAGCAAATATGTGTACTGAGTAAGCATTAAACATTTAAATCCAAGATTTAATGCATTACAAGGAAATTGCTTAACAATTGTGTTAAATTTTATATTCAGGTTGTTTCTTGTCAATTCGAGTAATAAATCTGAAAGAAAAACTAAATAATAGTCATCAGTCAGAAACACAAGCATACAAAAAAGGATCCATACCAGAGACCATCCAAATATCTCTTTGAAGAGTACATTTCAGCCTAATGTTACCAAGAAATGTAGCACTAAAATACTCTGGATAGGGAAGAAAAAACTATTAGAATTTTAGGGCAAAACCTAACAGGTTTTCCCTTACAATCTCTATTAGACCCCGCATGTTCTCAAAAGCTATCCAAACCAAATCTGGAGTAAAGGTTGCATAGGAAGCAGAAAAAAAGGAAGTCCAGGGCATAAGAGGGCATTCAGACATGTAACATTGGATTCCATTTTAAGACAGGCTAATCCAACCCAAACCTACAAATGTATCATACTGTTCACCATAGTAGGGTGAACTCTCTATTTGCAGCTGCTTTCTGTTATCTTTTGCCTATATATGGACTGATAATCTATATTTGTTAGGTTTCAGAGTTTTATTGCTTGTTATGGCAAAAGGTCTCACATTAATGTTTTAATTTGAGGCAGGTCAAATTAAGCAATACAGTAAACTAGAGTTCTCAAATTGTGGGTCACGACCTCCAGGAGGTCAGAAGCAACTAAGAAAAGGGTCATAATTTTTTATTAAAGCTGATCAGACTTGAGCACTATTACAAGTCACTCCTTCTTTGTCTGTGCAAGCCTGCAGTGGCATCGCAAGGAACGAAGCCCAGAATAAATTTTAAGGAAAAGCAAAACACATTGGACTGAACACAGCAATCAAAGCCACTCACCAATCACAACATCTGAATGTATTCTTTATTCAGCCTGAGTCATGGATGGGGATATCATAAATTCATTTAACGTACACTTTGAAGTCCCCTACAATAGGTCATAAGAAAATAATGTAACCCATAAATGCGATCTCCTATAGGCTTCTCAAGTGAGGCAATGTGCATTTAAGTTATAACAAGATATACACAGAGATTTTGTACTGTACGCTGCTCTCTGGAACTATTGTATTTATTACACTTAATAGCTGCTTTTAAATGAGCAGAATGAATAGAAAAGAAAAACAATAAGGACTTTAAAGGCTAACTACTCTACTTTATCAGATAAAGCTGCTTTACAATGTTTTGGGCCATAATAAATTTGTTCATCTTCCGTAATTTTTTTTTCTTAGGGTTTTTGTTTTTGGAGTTTTGGTATACCAGACAAATTAATCAATCCTTCTGTTGTCCCAAAAGTTTTTGATACTAGAAATTACTTTGATTTTGATTTGCTTCTTCTTATTAGATTATTAGAACATAATTGAGAAGCCCCAGAATCTACCAACTATCTTAGTCTATTTTAGACCCTAATAACTATTTTAGGATCAACTGGCGGGAACCAATAGACATGCATTCTATGCCATAGCCCCTATCTTCTGGAATATTCTCCCTTCAGGTATCAGAATTACTCCAACCCTGTTGGCAAAGTCATGAAGACTGAGTTGTGTGAGCATGCCTGGGACCCCAAGTATGTTAAGGGCCCCATTTTCTGGATGGATTAACATCCAAAATAACAGTTTAATTTGGTGCCATATGTATTTATTTTACTGTTTCAATTATTTTAACAGTTTTGATTATCTTTATGTTTTATGATGTATGCTGTCCATAATCTTGCTGAGATGAGCAGCTATAGAAATCAAATAAATATCTGAGATTCACAAGGGTCATCCAGACTCCAGCTATGATGCTGATCTTCTTCTGGGACCAGTCCTGATCTACAAGGTTGCACTCTTGCTTCATCCCTAGTGAGTTGGCCTTTTTGGAGATCAAATATTGGCAGCCTTGACAGAGGAGATAATATTTCACAGCTGTGAATGAATAAGAAGAAACAAACAATATGGAGATATGCAATAAGCCTGCCATCTCAATAATAACTACATTGTTGATTAGGACTACCCTGGGAGCTAAAGTACATTACAGTAACAGAGCATTTTGAGAAATCTACCCATTTTTTCCTGATCTATTTGCAAAGTGGGTGGGAATTACAGATATCATCAATGATATAGATATAGATAGATAAACATTTGCCTGAGCCCATAGGAATAGCAGGAAAAGGAATAAAGAACACCTAACACATACATTTCCTTATAAATGTTTTAGACCTTCACCTCTCATCACCATCCCCCTCCCTAGACATTCAGGCCAGGCCTATTTTCCCACAGACCACTATTTGTGTGCTCAGTCTGTCCCTTTGCTGGCCTAATTCTAACCCTGGGTCACTCATGGCAGTCAATCAGTAGTGCTACAAGGTCAGCTGAGACATGGATTTCTAATAAGATTAAAGCTCATGAGTATGGGTTAGCCCTTTCCTTTTCAAAGGCAAAGGAGCTGCATTATTGCTGTGATCAAGATATTTGATTGTTTACACGTACAGACCTGCCTGCATTCCATAATAACTCCGGTATTCTTTAGGAATCCATTTGTTTTTCTCCCTTGGCACATTGAGCTAGTTCAAAACTGAGTACAAAGATTGCTTCACTTGTGGAGTTGCCTTCTCTACGATGAACTCTGAGTTGTGTTATCTTAAATATGTTTGCCAAAAATTTGCATCAGTCTTTATATGGTCTAGGGCCCACAAATCAGCTTCTATTTTCAAGGATCCTCCCCCACATCATTGGTAACTAGAATTATCTTTTAAACTTTTTTCAGACATAACAGAGCAAATTCTATAGCATCATGGCCCCTTAAAAGCTAATTAGCTATAGCATCACTTTCTAAATATTTAGCCCATGAAAGTTTATCCCACAATAATTTTTTTAGTCTCTAAATTGTCAGTATAATCTTTGTTCTTTCTTCTTAACTCTGGACCTCTTAAACAAGCCAATGAAATGACACCACTATGTATCAAAATGACCCATGTATTTTTTACTCTGTAAGACTTAATGATGTTGTGAATTTTTAGTTCTCTCATTCTCACTTGCTTGAACTAGAATATGTCAGATTTTCAGCTTTTACTCTTTAAAAATATGTACATGGTTTCAAGAATATTTTTTAAATTGCATATTAAAGGAAGCTGATGATTTATCGGACTTCAGAAAGCTTCCTGCCATGACTGCCCACTCCTACTCAACATAACTAATGTAGTAAAGAAGTATTTAATAGGTGTGTTTATTCTTAACAAATTTGTGGATTGTTGCCTGTTGTAGACATGTCTGACAGACTTATTTCCAATTTACACCAACAATAAATTCAACAGTTTAGAAACTGGATTCAAAAAATTCAGAAAATGAGAATCAGTTTTGTCTAGTGGTTAAGCTAGAAACAGGAGACTCTAAGTTTTAGTCCCACTTTAGGCACGAAAGCTGGCTGTGTGACTTTGGACCAAATATCTATTTCTCAATCCAACCGGCCTCACAGGGTTGTTGTTATGAGGAAAATAGGAGAAGGAAGTTGTCTTAGATAAGTTTGCTGCCTTGAATTATTTATAAAAAATAATAAATAATAAAAAAACTAATGGATGATGAAGGCATGCAGTTTCATCTTCTAAAAGATGGCTTAATAGAGCCACTATTAGATGCAGTATGCAAGCCTTATCAAAATCAAACAGGTTTGATAGAATAGAACATTTTTATTACCATTTGATACATTGTTGTTAAATAATTAGATGACTATGTGATACAGTTAGATGATATATATTAATTTAGTAAGTTAACATTTCAAGTCTTTTCTATTTTTTATTATTTTTATTTTCCTTTTGTTTGATTTGGTAATGGTTTCATAATAAATTCATTTATTGGAGATTACTGCTTTCTTTTAATTTGTTTCAACCAAACAGTGCTGTTGATGCCTCAATCCAGGACCTGGAGGCTGTGGAAGTCAGGATGGGAAACAACGGCTAAACCCTGATAAGACTGAGTGGATTTGGGTTTGCAAATTTTCTGGATCTGGGACTTCACTATCTTTGGCTCTGGAGGTGGTTGCACTACCTTAGCACAAACTGGGGGTCCTTCTAGATTTACAACTTCTGCTTGAGGAGCAAGTGGCAGTTGTGGCTAGGAGAGCCTTTGCATAGCTTTCTGTTGTGCACCAATTGTGCCCTTTCCGGACCATAAGGTTTCCTGACAGTTACTCATGCTCTGGTCATCTCTAGACTGGACTATTGTAATGAGCTATACATGGGGCTGCCCTTGAAGAACTTCCAGAAGCTTCCACTGGTTCAGCTGAGCAGACTGTTATGTGCACCTGTTAAGCATGAAGGATCAGGATCAGGTGATACAGTTCAGGCTAACAGGTTTATTGTTGCTATAAGGTCACAAGAATTTCCCCAACTGCCTTTTGAATACCTACATTCCTAAAATAAGATTCAACAGTCCTCAGGAGGGGTTGGGATTCTGACGCTTGAGGGTGCATAGTGACTCAAGACTGATTCCCACTTCACCCCTGACTCCTCCCTTCTGTCTCCCACAGCATATCTAAAATGGTGCGCATTATACCTCTTGTCCACGACTTATAGTAGTTGCCAGTTTTTTTCTCAGTACAGTTCAAGATGCTGTTTATCTTGAAAGCCCTACGTAGCATGGGACAAGGCTATTTGGGGGACTGCCTCTTCCTAATTACATCTACCCATACCATCAGTTCAAGCAGGTATGGTTTGCTGTGGATACCATTTGCTAAAGAATTCCATCTGACAAGACCCAGGAGACAGGCTCTTTAGCTGTGTCCTGAAATCTATTTTTTCATCAACTTCAGGGATCCCATGGTGAGCCTTTAAGTTGGTTATATGATGTCAAATGACTGCTGTTCTTACACATTCTTGGGTTTCTCATGCTTTTTATTTATGCTTGTTTTAGGTTTTAATTGTTAATATGTTTGTCCGCTACCAAACTCACATTTTGTGAGATGGTTGCCTATATAAATCTATTAAATAAATAAACACATACATTGTTTTTGTAAATTCTTTTCTCTATACTTTTATTTTAAAAATTACAATAAAATTTAAAATGTAAAAAGGCAAGCCTGGCTTCTAAGAGAAGTCTTTTGTTTCTCTGTCTATTCTTCTGAAACCTATCTTACAGGTTTTTGAAGCAGTACGAAGTTGTGATACAATGTCATTAAAATATGGGTTAGTATTCAAAAGCACAAACAATTCCCCTATCATACAGTCCTCAACTGACTGGACAGAGAAGTGAGATCATTTGTTTCCAGTTTAATTTTTTAGGAAATAATATACAAGGTACATAACTACAAAGTCACTTTAAAGGTTTTAAAAGTAAAATGACCACTCAGATGCACTGAAAGCGTATTAGAACCAACAGCAAAAATAAAATTGCAGAAAAGTTCATCTTGTTTCAGGATTGAGGAGATTCTTTAATAGTCCCTGTAAGTATGAGGCACTTTTCCTTTCACACTTAAAACTATAATAAAACCATGGCAGTCACATCTGAGGAAAATGAGGATGATGAGAGTCATATTTCATAAATGGACTTAAGTATTAATAAACAACTGTAGAGTCTCTTATTTTGCTTAAAAACAAAGATGATGTAGGCTGATTCACTGAGAGAAAATGTGTTACACATAGAGAAATGGCTGGTGAAGATAATAGAATTTATAGAAATGGCAAAATTGACTTATTTGATTCTGGAGAAGACAAAAAAAACATTTATTAGGAAGCCATTATGGGCTTTTGCTGAAAAGGGAAAAGTGAATTGGTGACTTATGGATTTGATGATTTGAAAAAGCAGAATATGGGAAGAAGAGAATTATGATGTAATCTTAGAAAGAAAAGATAATAATTTCATTTGTCATTGCTCTAAAGAAGATTGAAAGCCACTTTATATTTTTTTTCTTTTCTTTTTCTCTATTTACTTTCTTTTTTCATTTATTATAAAACATTTCCTGTTTTATATCTTTCGCTCTTTCTTTTCTATAAAGTTATACTGTAGATATGTCTTTTATTATTGTAAATATATTTTAATAAAAATTATTTTTCAAAAGAAAGAAAATGCATCATACAGGAAAAAATGGGGAAAGAAAATGTTTGAAGGATGGCTTCTAAAACCGCAAAGTCTCTAAGAAAAATGTGACAAGAGAGTTTCTACATCTTTAGAACTGATACAGAAATGTCTGCTTTCCCATTGTAAGAATGATTGTAAACATGATAAGCCATGGTACAGATGCACTGAGCAATAAAAAGCAATAACATGCATTATACACAGGATATATAACACTTTTTCTACATTCTCCCCTCCTCTCAAAATCACACATAGCTGGCCATCTGCTAAAACATCTGAGACACAGCAAATCTTCATTACTGCTGCTGTCTATTCATTCATAGTTGTTGCCCACATCTCAAAAAATATCCACTTCTCCTTTTCATATCTATCTGCCTTGCTTGTCAAAGCTATGCTAGATTACTCTCCCCCCCCCCATGAAACTGGTTTTCCAAATAAATTATTACACCATTCTTGGTTTGCAGCAATAGCATGGCAGGATGGATAAACAATTCACACAGCTCAGCCTCCATTCTAAATCTTCATCAGACATTGTTTCGGCAGCGGTGCTCTTTTATCTTGAATATGTCATTCCTAATTTCCAGTTTCAGGTTCTTTTATAGTGATTCAAACTGCAGTATATGTGTCCATGAAAAACTGGCAATGCATAATGTTAACTATACTATGGGTGAGATATGTGTAAGAAAGCTATAGAATGAGAATTCTAGCCATTTATCCACAAATAGAGCAAACTCTATTGCCCGTGAAAAGTGCTGAAAATGTGTTTGTGTCATGATGCTTTGTGAGGCCATTGTAATGTCTGCTTGATACTTACTAATTCATCATAATTACACCGAGATTCTTCAGGCCACTACTACACATTCCTGATGGCAATTCGTGTCAATAGGCCAACTCTTCATCTAGTTAAACTAAACTGCATGCAAATCATGTCTTGTAATGTGTCATGTAAGCACCATGAAAATGATAATGCTAACAATTACTCACATGATATACAACTATTGGGGGGGAGGGGGAATCAGTGTTCTCCACAGAAGCACTGTAGTATTTGAACCAGATGTTAGAATCCAGCCCATTAGACTCATGCAAGTCAATGCTGATTCAAATTTCAAAAGGGCATAATTCAGTTTAATGCACAACTCAAGAATTGAAGGCAAAGTGTTTTAAGTTTGCACTTCAAGTCTTAATTATTTACTGTGTACATGCATATGTGTGTATATATTTATACATACCTGCACACACACATACTGTACTTATACATATACATATATATATAATCAGAAAACTTTCATACTTAATGTTAAGTCCTTGACATTTAATTAAAAAACTTCATACAGTAAGTAGGCTGTGAGTGTAATAATTATCAGAATTACAGTAAACCCTCAGTTTAAGAATTAAACTGTTCCAGAAAGCTGTTTGTAAACCGAGTTGTTCATAAGTCAAAACTAGTTTTCTCATAGGAAACAATGTAAAGTAGATTAATCCATTCCAGACCCCCAGAAAACTGCCTATGTAAAGTTGTGTAAGTTCCCAGCAGGAAAGAATGGGGCAGGAGAGGGGATGGGGCAGGCAGCGGCAGT
The DNA here is from genome assembly GCA_032468055.1 of Acrochordus granulatus. Taxonomy (NCBI): domain Eukaryota; kingdom Metazoa; phylum Chordata; class Lepidosauria; order Squamata; family Acrochordidae; genus Acrochordus; species Acrochordus granulatus. Next base: position 12,544 of record JANHZU010007378.1, on the reverse strand, counting down.
CCTGAGTGGCAGCAACTACTAGAAGAAAGGGGTGAGGTGGGGTAGACTTACGAACATAGTGAACATAAGAATGCACTCTTGGAACTGTTTGTGGATATCACATGGTATGTGACGTCAGTGTTCAAAAACCAGGTAAATGTTCGTAAGCCAAAACCAATTTTTCTGGACAAAAATGTTTGTAACCCAAATTGTTCATAACTTGAATCATTCGTAAATGAGAGCTTACTGTAGAGCAATTCAAAAGTGAATTGAATACATTCCTCTGTGATGCCTTCAGAAAAATGTAAGAACCTATTTTAGTCTGAGAATGTTCATTTGAATTAGCATCTGCACAGCTAAGCTGGGCAGAGAATCGTACAGACTTAATGTATTTTCTGAGTTTGTTACAAATACAATGTTGTAGATCTTTATCATGTCTGGAAGACCCAGAGGGGTTATGGGAAAAATAGTGGCATGAAGGTTCTCTATCACTGACATAATAGCCAGCCAATGAGTTGCATCACTTACATTTTTTGCCTATTGAAACTAGTTGGGATGGCTTACATGACTTTTGGCTTCATTCACTTTCGCACTTTCAGTTTGTGACCAGCAACAAGCCTTACTGTAGCGATTTGCTGTGCTTTATTGTTCAATCACTCAATCATGTCTGACTCTTCACAACCCTATGGACTGCAGCACACCAGGCCTCCCTGTCCTGCACTGCCTCCCTGAGTTTGCCCAAATCCACTCCAATCATGTCCACAATGCTATCCAACCATCTCATCCTCTGCCATCCCCTTCTCCTTTTGCCTTTCCCAGCATCATGGTCTTCTCCAATGAGTCCTCTCTTTGCATTAGGTGGTCAAAGTATTTGAACTTCAGCTTCAGTATCTGTCCTTCCAATGAAAATCAACCAATCAACCTTGATTTCCTTTAGGATTGATTGGTTTGATCCCCTTGCAGTCCAAGGGACTATCAAGAGTCTTCTCCAGCACCATAATTCAAAGGCATCAATTCTTCGGTGCTTAGCCTTCCTTATGGTCCACCTCTCACAGCCATACATTACGAGTGGAAAAACCATAACTTTGACTATACAGACCTATGTCAGCAAGGTGATGTCTCTGCTTTTTAATATGCAGTTTACCATAGCTTTCCTCCCAAGAAGCGTCTTTTAATTTCATGGCTACATTCACCACCTGCAGTGTTCTTGGAGCCCAAGAAAGTAAAATCTGTCACTGCTTCCATTTCTTCCCCTTCTATTTGACAGGAAGTTCTGGGACTGGATGCCATGACATTTGCTTTTTTTGATGTCTATGAATATTCTCTTTAATTCAGGTGATGAAAAGTAGTCAAATTGCAAAAAAAATTGAAAAGTTTCTTTAAAAAGGCAACAGGACTTTAATTACAAGATGTAATTGGAGACATTTTGCCTTCTATCTGGAAGACTTTTTCAATCCATCTAAAATTCGTTTTTTTAATGTTGAGTTTCAAGCCAGCTTTTGCACTCTCATCAAAAGGCTCTTTAGTTCCTTTTCACTTTCTCCCATCAGAGTATATTGTCTTCATATCTGAGGTTGTTGATATTCCTTCTGGCAATTTTAAATCTGGCTTGTGATTCAATAATATGTATTCTACATATAAGTTAAATAAGCAGGGTGGCAATATACAGCCTTGTCATACTCCTTTCCCAATTTTGAACCAATACATTGTTCCATGTCCAGTTCTCATTATTGCTTCTTGACCAGCACGCAGGTTTCTCAGGAGAAGGTAAGGTGGTCTGGTACTCTCATCTCTTTTAGAATTGCCACAGTTTGTTGTGATTCATGCAATCAAAGTCAATGAAGCAGAAGTAGATGTTTTTCTGGAACTTCCTTGCTTTCTCTATGATCCAGCAAATGTTGGCAATTTGATCTCTAGTTTCTCTGCCTCTTCAAAATCCACCTTGCTTGTATTTGAAATCAACACAATTGTACAGTAATTTGAATATTCTTTGGCATTGCCTTTCTTTGGGATTGGAACTTAAATTGACCTTTTCCAATCCTGTGGCCACTGTTAGCTTTCCCAAATTTGCTGGCATATTGAATACAGCACTTTAACAGCATCATCTTTTAGAATTTTAAATAGTTCAGCTGAAATACTGTCACCTCCACTAGCTTTGTTATTAGTATTGCTTCCTAGGGCCCATTTGGCTTCACACTCCAGGATTCTGGCTCTAGGTCAGCAACTACACCATCATGGTTATCATGGTTATTTCTTGTATAGGTCTTCTGTGTATTCTTGCCACCTCTTCTTAATCTCTTCAACTTCTCTTAGGTCCCTACAATTTTTGTCCTTTATCATGCCCATTTTTGTTCAAAACATTCCCTTGATATCTCCAGTTTTCTTGAAGAGATCTCTAGTCTTTCCCAGTTTATTGTTTTCCTCTATGTTTCCTCCATTGTTTCCTCTCTTGTCCATTTAAGAAGGCCTTCTTATTTCTCATTGCTATTCTCTGGAAATCTTCATTGGGTATATCTTTCCATTTCTTCCTTGCCTTTCACTTTTCTTCTTTCCTCAACTATTTGTAAAGCCTCATCAGACAGCCACTTTTCTTTCTTGCATTTCTGTTTCTTTGGGATGGATTTGTAGCTACCTCTTGTACAATGTTATGTACCTCTTTCCATAGTTCTTCTGGCATTCTGTCTATCAGATTTAATCTCTTAAATCTATTTATCACCTCACTGTATATTCATAAGGGATATCATTGAGGTCAAGCCTGAATGGCCTAGTAGATTTTCTATACTTTCTTTAAGTCTACATTTCACAAGAAGAGCCACAGTCAGCTCCAGGTCTTGTTTTTATTGATTATATAGAGCTCCTCCATCTTTGGCTGCAAAGAATATAATCAATCTGATTTCAGTATTGACCATCTGGTGATGTCCATGTGTCAGTTGCCTCTTGGGCTGTTGGAAAAGTTATGTTTAGGACCAGCATATTCTCTTGGCAAAATTCTATTAGCCTTTGCCCTACTTCATTTTGTACTCCAAAGCCAAAGTTGCCTGTTATTCCAGTTATTTTTTGACTTCCTATATTAGCATTCCAATCCCCTATGATGAAAAAGTCATTTTTTTGTGTGAGCTCTAGAAGGTGTTGTAGGCTTTCATAGAATTGGTCAACTTCAGCCTCTTCAGCATTAGTGGTTGGGGCATAGACTTGGATTACTGTAATGTTGAATGCTTTGCCTTGGATTTGAACTGAGATCATTCTGTTGTTTTTGAGATTGTACCCCAGTACTGCTTTTCCTATTCTTTTATTGACTACAAGGACTATTCCATTTTTTTCTAAGTAGATATAGTGGTCATCTGAATTAAATTCACTCATTCCTGTCCATTTTAGTTCACTGATTCCCAAAATGTCAATGTTCAATCTCACCATCTCATGTTTGAGCACATCCAGCTTACCTTGATTCATAGATTTTACATTCCTGGTTCCTATGCAATATTGTTCTTTAGAACACTGGACTTTCCTTTCACCTCCAGGCACATCCACAGCTGAGCTGGGTTTCTGTAAATTATGTCTCACCATATTTTTCATGGGAGAGAGACACTCTCTGTCTAGCTCCTCTAATGAGATCTGTCCAGTATGGCTGAACCTCTGGCATAGCTCTGGTCTTTTTCAGAGCACTCAA
>JANHZU010007377.1:9637-22228 GCA_032468055.1 Acrochordus granulatus | reverse complement strand
AGGAATGTAGAGCAGAGATAGCCCAATAATTGCTACGTGTACTGCGCATGTTACGGGGGGGGGTTGGGACAGCAAATGGGGGGGTATATTCTCTTATAAAAATCACTGAGAACTGATTCCCAGGGCCCGGCTGATTCAAGAGCTGAGGTCCTCTTTGTCGCAGTACTGCAATAAAAAGTCTCTAAATCCACCTCGTGTTTGGCTGCCAATTCTGCTTTGACACCCAGGTTTTGGGACAACAGCTGCACAGAAGAACATTCCATATTAATTTGCATAACCCAAATATGACCAAATAAGAGGAAGCCTGAACATCAAGAAGACATCATTTATGGAGACAAATTTCCAGGAGTATATTTAGGACCAGAGACCAGCACACAATTCCACTGAGACATAAACTGGTTTATTAAACTACCAGAGGCAATAAACAAGGATGCTACCCTTCCATATAGATTTATGCAATATACATTATACATGACAAATATTTGATTGAGTTGTAGCATGTGTGCATTAATGAAGTCAGAACAGTGAGGCAATGGGGATGAATATAGTGGCATTTCTGAATGAAACAGAGGGGTCTAAAGAAGTTTTTCCTACAACCTTAGTTTTCCTGGGTGTTCTCAGATACCCTTGCTTCCGAGCACTTCTGAATCAGCAGTCCTTGGTCTCTAAGTGTTTTTCATTCGCCTTTTTATTTTCTGGGAACATCCATTTTGGGGAGAGGGCTTTCTGCCTGCCTAACCTGGCAGCAGGTGTAAGGTTTTTAGAGCAAGCAGTTGTGCTGAGACAAGCTCCTGCTCTGCCAACCAATCTCAGTCATGTGAGCACTTGAGTAAGACTTTGGAAAGTGACAGCAATCCGCAGACGTGGTTTTGATCCCTCAGCTGCTTGGGGTTGCAAGCAGCAGCACCTCTTGTTGCAAGACTTCCGTGTCAGGCATATTGTGCCTGGCTGCTGAATGTCTGAGGCAGGCAACAGAGAGCCTCACTGCACTTCTGCAGAGCAGGGAACGAGGGAACAGCAGACCTGGGCTGGGAAAGAGAGCACAGTGTGCCGATCCATAGGGCATAAACTGAACCACTGAACTGAACTGAACTGAACAGAAGATGTAAGAGCGGAACATGGCCAGACATTCTGGGATTCCACCATCTTTGTGGGCCACGATTTGATCAGTTGGAAGAAAAAGATAAGTAACTGACCAACTGGGAACATATCAGCCCAGCATGAAACAGCTGCTGGAGAGGAGGGCAGTCACTAGAGCTGGGGATGTTGCTGGTCTCAAATGAATTGTGGCAGACAAACCGTTCAGAAGGATTTAAAACAGCATTTTTGTGGAGGGTTGTGAACAAGCAGAATGGAATCTAATCCGTGCCGGTACCCAGAAATGATGGACAGTCAGATGTGAGTCTCTTTTTGTGCCTAAGCAAGCAATTTAGGATTTTTAAATTGTCCTTTCTTGGCCACAGGGTAAGAGGTCAGCAGCAGAGCAGGGGGAAGAACAGACTGATGAAGTAGGAGGCCAATGGCCTCTTCTCTTCACTCGGCAGAAGGCAAGGATAAGAGATGAAGCATGTAGATTGGCACTACATGTGCTTCGAAGGCTTTGAAACCAAGAATGCTGACTTTTAAACTCCGGCCCCCGTAATATCTCTCACAAGAACGCAAGAGTCCCGGACCGAGCTACATGGCATCCTGCAGCCACCCGAAGGAGCCAAGAAGAGTCCCGTGCTACGGGGCAGAGCACCTCACCCTGTCCATCAGTGCTCACAGTCCAGAAGGAGCTCGGAGGTTGACCTGGTCATCATTTCAGATCCTTCGCATAAGAAGGATTGTGATAAATGTCATAGGTGGCTGCTTCTCTCATGCCACAGCTGGAATGGTTTCCTTAAAAGTCCCTTATCAGATCGTCTCTCTTCCTTCCTGGTCCCCTCCTCTTAGGACTGCCAGCCGCTAATCTAGCGTTTGGAAGACCCGGTCTTACAGGGGAAGAGCTGCTCTTGGAACGAATACGGAGAGTCCTTCAGTCGCCATTCATCTCTGCCGCCCTTCTAAATGGAGAGATGCATTCAGGACACGAGAGTTCCCTTCAGAATGAGAGGTTAAACTTAGTTAAAAAGTAATTCCTAAACTGGATTCTACACCGCATAAGAGTCCTGCTGGAGATCAGGCAACCCAAACCTTAACAGTGATGGAATTTAAAGGGGCTTCCCTATTTGTGGAGGATTTGGGAATGAGATTTCTCTTTATTCAGGAGATGAAGTTCCTTCGGCTTGGGCAGTGAAAGAGTCGCTCTCTGCACTTTGCTCTCCCATTGTGGAGTTGCCCCGGTCATCTCGGAGCCGGGCCTAATTTCTCGGTGTCTTCTCAAAGGGTGGTGGGCATATTTAGCAGTGCCTCCCCCATCCTGGCTGGCTGTTGGCTCTTCTCCACATGGCCCTGGAGGCAGCTGCAGCCTGAGGGATGAAAGAGTGCCAAGTCCAGAGAGGCCTGGGGGGTCACACAGGGTTTAGATTTGCACTGGGGTCCCAACAAGCTGCTGCTGCCTGTTTGGGCCACAGGCTGCCCAGTGAGCTTTGGGGACCCCTCACTCTTAATTTAGAGCTAGGCCTATCACAAAGCAGGAAGGAAGAGGGTCTTCCATACAAATTAAGCAAGATATTCAAATGTAATCAAGAGCATCTGGCATAAATTATTTATTAAATTATTAATAAGGCATTCAGTACAAAGATTTATCATCATATGTCAGGTATAAACAGGCAAAACATTATTAAATTAATAAATATATATGTTAAATATTAACCCCCGTTATAGCTCTGGTATAAAGACTTTCCAACCAAAACAGGAGGAGGAAGCTGTGTTAAATATGTTTGCTGCCTTGAGTTGTTTATAAAATAATAAAGGCAGATACAAATACATAAATGAATGAATAAATAAATAAATAACCAACCCCCCCAGTACTAAAGCTGGGTAGTCATTTGGCCAGTGTTAGGCATGCCAGCTTCTGCCTTCTGCACGTAGGAAAGAGCACGGAAATGCCACGGAAGGCTGGAACCAGAGCAGAGCAGCCTGCTGTGGTCACTGGTGGGAGAGGCTATAATCAACAATGACACGAGGCCCCCCTGGCTGGTCAGTCAAGGCAACGGCCTCCTCAGACCGGGTGGACGTGCAGATGAACCATTTCGGGAAAGCGGCTGATTCAAACTGTGTGTGCTTTTCAGTGTCAATTCTGTAGAAAAGGAAACGGCCCAGCTTAGATTTGTCGAGGTCCCCCTGGATGTTGGCTTCCTGCAGGAGAAAAATCTGGATAACTATTGGAAGGCAGCAGTGGATGATGTACATCCGGACCTACATCAAGGCTGGCTGGCTTGCTTTAGCCACCACAGACTTTTCAAGGTGTCCTTCCATGATGGATCATCGCGCATCCATCCCATCCCTGTTAAGCTTTGTGTCCTTACAAAAAAAGATGTGGACCTTTGTTGGAACACAACAGACAGAAGCCATTCAGGCCGAACTGATTTTCCAGCCAAATTCTGCTTGAAGGCTTATTGAATCCCACGGCCGCACGGGCTTTTCCTCCAGAGAGCCATACCTCATGGCTGCAGGAACCAAGCTAGATATCAAAGTGGAGTCCCTGGTGCCCTCTGGGCTTGGTTGTTTTGGTGCAGATGTTTCACTGCGTGGCTAGGAAATATCTTCAGTGCTGATACCTCTCACCGTGCTTGCAAAAGACCCTGCCATCTTGTTGAAGCAGGTCCCTGAGCCAAAATCAGGGTCCTCAGCGAGCCTCTCCCTCTGGCTGCAGTGGCTGCCGCCGCTTTGGAGGAGGAGGGCCTTCAAGTACTCACTGATTATTTGGAGGAATGGGCTAGGAATGGGCACAGTCCATGCTTGTCAGGTTAAGGCTGATGGGATTTAAAACCCATCTCAAAGCTGGTTCATCCTGCTGGAGGCTTCAGTTTCGCTTGTGTACCAAAACCTCGAAGGGCTCTCACCCCCAAAGCAAAAGGCCTCTCATGATCACCTGGAGCAAGACAGCTTCCATTTGAATATTAGCACAGTCTCCTGATCTGGGGGGCTGTGATCATGGAGTGTCTTCAGGCAGAGAATTTAAAATGAATTCTTAAGTCGGACTCAGAGGACTCAAAATCCAGGCAGATTCTGGATGATGCTACAGTTTTCTGACTGAGGCATTCCTGCCCATCAGCCTCCATCACTGTCATTGCTCAAACATAAAGGGGCGCCAGGACTGCGCTTCTCCTTTATTGTACTTTTCAAAAACGGCAGAGAAGACAAGACAACTGACCTCCAACTGTAGCACTGGCTGTTCCCCTCTCAGGACACAAGATAGATAGAGTTTCTTCTCCTTGATGTTCAATACCACAGGGACCTTCCGAGTTCCAGCCTCAACTTTTGGACGATACACAGACATTTTTAACTTCACTGAAAAATTTGGGAAAATAAAAGTAATGGTGAAAACCAAAACATAGTTTTTCTGTTTGGCTTAACATAGAAAGTGTTCTCAAGATGGAATGTGTAGGGTGGGTTTGCCCTGTAATTCAGCCTGGCAAGGGAGGGGTAGCAATTTGGCTTCACCTGCATGTTTGATGTTGGGGCCCTGAAGATGCATGGCTACCAGCTGTGCAGGCTCCTGCAAGATGAAAGACTTGTGGTCAGCATCTTGGATGTTGTAGACAACATTCTTTGAGAACTGATAGATGGAATTAGTGGCTTCTGTGCATCCATGGATGTCAAAAGTGATTGGTTCTGAATAGAAAAACATTCTCATTTGATTTCAGCCTTATTCAGCCCCCTTTAAGCCAATTATCGATGTGGCAAACACCGAAGCACCCTTTTTTGTCCTGTGACCCACAAATTCAGCCAGATGTATTTTGTACTTTCTGCCCATCCTCCAACAGAAACCTAAACATTGCTGCTTCAAGCCGAAAACTGGTGGGGTGGTAGTGGAGAGGAAAATTTGAAAAAAGCTCCTAATTCACTCTAATAGTTTTAATGATAATATTTCTATGCAAAATAGATAATTTTTCTAACCCTCCCCCTAAAATCCTAAACATTTAGCTGCCAGAGACTGTCAGGAGGATTGTCCTCGATAACGCTATTGTATGACTGTATTTTCTACAGGTAGCTGCTCTTTGGTATATGAGCGTAGGGCGAGGACATTATGAACTTCTGTGCTTGAAATGTGGCTCTCATAGTTGGTGTTTGCACTGCGGCTTGTTTGATGTGAAGGGATTTCCCAGTCACAAAACATAGAATAGTCATTTGATCCTTCTAACTTACCTGTGCTTATAATGTCTGATACTAGATCCTCATCAGTGAACAACCTGTGAGAAGTCCTCATCTTCCCCGTTTCAATGACAATCAGCACAGCCTCCCGGAAGCTCCTCGCAGGCTCATTCTTGGTAACTGTTACTTGCACATCCACTTCACAGGCTTGGAAAGCATTCTGTGGAAAAGAGAAATGAGCTGAAGATTTTTATAAGCGTTTGGTCCCTTAAAAATGTGTAAACTATAAAGTAGCAGGAACAAAGAGGAAGTTGTCCTCTCCAACTTCCCTCAATCCTGTATGCTGGGAAGGAAAAACGCACATACTGTTTTTATAAAACCAGTGGTTATATCTAACACACACACACACTAGTCAGAAACATTAAGTACCTGTGCATAAGTAAACATGGTGGCAGATAAAAGCAAAAATATCATTTCTACAAGTCCTTCTGCTGAAGCATGGCAACCCAAATTCTGCATGCCACAAATTCATAATTTTAGAAAGTTAAATTTTGATTGTGATGGATTGTGCTTTCAGCAATAAAACACGATGACTGAAGTGGCCACAAAAAAGAGGATTCCATTAGTAGGGCCCACATTATCATGATTCTGACTATGGGGGACTCTGACAATATCTGGGCTGTGAAAGGTGGTCAATCAGCTTACGGAGATGCTGAGTCCAGTCTTGCCTAGTCTTGCCATCCATACCAAGATGGATTCACCTGAATGACGTGCTTGATTCTGAGCACTGTCATTGTCCTTCAGGAAGAGAGAGAAGGAGAGGCTGGAAAGAAGATCTGACTGGTTCAATTGAGCTCCAGGTACTTGTTGGAGCACAACATGGCTTGGAAATGCCCAAGTTTGCAGCTCCAAGCAACTGCTGATGAGGGAAATGCCACGTGTCCTAGGACCTTGGGTGATCAGAGGATTCACACCCAGAAGAAGGCAGTTGGGCCTCTTACCTTTGTCAAGCAGGGCTGGTCCTCTGCATAGAACTGCATCCCGCTAATACTATGAAGCACAGGAAAGAAAAGTGAGTTGGATCTTTTTCCTTATTTTTGATAGTCAAGCTTGTCTCTTTTGTTCAGAGCCTGATGGATTCCATGTTAAATCTTATATAATCATTACAGTGTGTCTTCCATTTGATTTGTGAGGTCCTTGGTGCTCTCTGAGCTTGGTTGTTTTCTTGCAACTGTTTCATTACTAACATTTGTCTGATAATTTTGCCTAGCTGGGTAATGAAACGTCTGCAAGAAAACAACCAGGCTCAGAGAGCACCAAGGACCACACAGTTCAACCCCCCTGAGCTACAAATATTCTCTTCTGTTGGTCCATTTGATTTTTCAGAAAATGCCTGAGGTGAGAATTTTGCCTTATTTGCTAGAGGAAACATATTTCTCTTCCTGAAATGCAAACACACACACAGAATTCAGGGTAAATTTTGTACCTGCACAAAAATGCCAGCAGATTCTTTCCAGATGCTTCTCTCCTCTGTAGACTGGCCCTTGCTGTCCCCGCCAGGTCTTATATGCCTTGTGACAGCTGATGAGGCAGCAGATGCTCTCATGCCAGAACTTCCCTTTCACAAGCAACCATCTATTTTGTTCTAAGAACAGGATGCGGTTTCCAGATTGTGAAAATGTAGAATTCCTTAAAAAATAGCAAATATTTCCCCCAAAATATTGACACTGGGAAATGACTGAAGATTTCACTTCTGCTTTGTGGTGTGATCAGAATCTGCCAGATACTGAAGTTACGTGCTCTTGCTGTTGCTTCCCTCCTTCCAAGTGGCTTCCAAGATAATAGGGGCCAGTTGCCCTGGACAGAGTAGTCCCCTGGGAACTTTTTAATCCCCTGCAAAGCCATTCAAGATGCTGCTTGTCACTTATGTCTTATGATACTGGATTCCACAGAGGAATTGTGCATTGGGTGAAGGACCTCTGTTGTTTGCCCTAGATCTCCTTTCAACCAGCTTCACTCTGTTTTAAGAGAGGGAGGAAAAGCTTCTTCCTATCCATCTTATTTATCATTTGATAGATCTGAACCAGGACCCTGGTTTCCTTTTCCCTAAGGAAAAGAGTCCCAAATGTTCCAGCCTTTTCTTGTAAGGAAGGTCTTTAAACCCCCAGTCAGTTGGGTTGACTTCTGCATTTTTTCCAACTCTGTTTTATCTTTTTTCAAATATAGCAAGTTGCTGTACATAAGATTCCAGTAAGGCAGGATGATCAGTTTGTATTAGGCATTGCAGTGTGGGCAGTTTTATTTTTACTCTTTTTCCTAGTGAGACCTAGTATTGGTCTCTTTCACAGCTGCTGCACTCTGATCTGACTTCTTCACTGAAATTTTGATTATGATTTCAAGATCTTTTTCTGGGTCAGTTACAGATAATGCAGAACTCACCTCGCAGTCATAGATATGGTCCCCGCCTGCTGAGGGTGCATCAAGATCTGGCTTCTCTCCTAGGCCGTTTGCAAGGGAAAGTGAAGCCCTCTTGGATTCTTCTTTCATTCCAGTCTGTTTTCTGTCATCTTGCTGTCTTTTTTTCCTTTTTTTGTTTCCAATTGTATTTTTTTAAATGACTCATTGGAAGTCGAGCAGCATACAAATTTCATAATAAATAAATTACAACATCATCATCATTTGAATTCTTTTGAGCATTTATTAGAATATTATTACCTCAAGTTGCTGTAGTTGCTTTGGGTCCTTTGCTGAGATCAGCACCATCTCAAGTAGATGTCCAATATCTTCTGTAGATGTAAAGATTCAATTTGTCATCCAACATCTCAATTGCTCCTCTGTGTTTTTTTCTTCTTTGACCATTTTAAAAAGTTTTTATTATTTCCATTAATGTTTTTTGCCAGAGGCTCCTCAATTTGTTATTTTCACCTGGTTCCTTTTTCCAGAATTGGATTTCTTTACATTTCTTTCTGGATCTCTTTACATTTCTTCTTATCTTTACTGCGTCATGGACTGCTTGCAGCTGCCAACCCCACAGCAACTACAGTATGTTAAGAAGTTTTACAAGGGGATGTGTTGTCTGCAATTCAGTTTAAAATGTATGTAAAGCTGTTGGAGGAGTCATTAGGAAAACTGGAATCATTATTAGATGGATGGATGGCATCACTTTTACTTCTGAATCATGAGAAACTTTATAAGTCTTAAGATAATATCTGGATGAACGGTGAGCTGGATGGGGCACTTTATTCACCCACTTTAAAGTGGGGAAATGGATTCCCTTCTCCAGGGCAATAATTATTTAACCTGTCCTGGACAGAGTTGCACCTGTAAAGGACAAGAATGTCACCTAGAGCTGTCATGTGGTTTATACAGTGGAACCTCAGATTGCAAGCACCTCGGTGCACGAGATTTTCGCAAGACGACCAAACATTTTTAATAACATTTATTCCAGTTGACAAGTGGCGAGCACGGGAAATCTCACAACAGAGCCGATGGTTCTCCTTTCTTGCTGAGTAAACAGCGTAAATTAAGAGAAAGGTGTTCAAGAGAAGGAACCCGCGAGACTCGGACTCTGGATTCTCCCTCCAGACAACCCCCTCCCCCTCCACTCCTCCCTCTCGTCTCCCTCACACCAGCTGGTACTGTTCTCAAAGCATGCGCACACACACACACACAAACACACAAACCCTCACCTCCAGGCACCATCCAGCCCGTCCCCTGCTGCCCAACTCTTCTCCCCTCATACCACGGAGGCAGGTTAAGACAAGAAACATTTCCAAACTGCCCAGGAAAGACCCTGGAAAGACGTTACTGAGGGAAAAAGGAAAAGGCCGTATTGCCTCGGCGGCAGCAACAGCTCCTCCAATCCAGCAGGGGGAGCCGGACAGCAGCCAGCCTAGCAGCAGCCGAGGCCAGAACCTGCCTTGAAGCAGATCCAAAAGTGCTGGTTAGTTTGTTCCATTTCTGCTTTATATTGTGTGTTAATCATTGTTAATCATTTTTTGTTGTTGTTTTAATGGGTTGGTTTTAATGGGTTAAGTGTTTTTAATGTATTGTTTTAATATAAAGTAATGATGGCATTTTTTGTGATTTTTATATCTGCATTTATTTATGCTAGAGCACATAGCTAGAACAATTAAGGTAATAATGATCAATTATAAAAGGAAGAAATCTGAAACATCTAAATTTGTGGAATATTTCCCTGTATAACTCTTAAATGTTTGATTATAGTATACTCACCTAGAAATAAAGGTGTGGTGGCATCATTAGAGAGCTCATTAGGATCAGCACCAGATTCCAGGAGAACAGTAGCACATTCCAGATTTCCCCTACTTGCAGAAAGATGCAGTGGGCAAGTACCCTCAAATGTTTTGGATCTTATGTAGTTAGCAGAAGATGCTGGAAATCATAACATAAAAAATAACCTTATGTAAAAGGTTTCAGTTCAGATCTTAATCTAAAACAATTATTACTTGCTATTCTCCAAGGAGGAAATTCTGAACTGCTTGGACAAACACTCTGACCTAGTACAAGGCAGTTTTCTCCTGCCTAATCTAAATTTGTAAAACAAAACAAAAAAGAACACAAGTTTTTTGGCTATTTGTCTCATAACTTGCTGTTCTCCAAGGAAGAAATTATGGACTACTTGGACAAACACTCTGATCTAGTACAAGGCAGTTTTCTACTGCCTAATCTAAATTTGTGAAACAAAACAAAAAAGAACACAAGTTTTTTGGCTATTTGTCTTCTGCCTGCTTTCCTTGAGAAAGTAAAGAGTCCTTTCCTGAAAGGCATTCCCTTATAATGCCATTTTAGGATGCAGTTAGATTGCATTTTAACTGTTTTAAGTTTTTTTTCCTGAAATGTCATGTAATCTTAAAATTATCGATTTTACAGCTGGAACAGTACTGAAACAGATTGAAATGTTGGACTTTGATATCAAGGATGGACAAATCATGGTCTCTAACATTTTATTTATTGCTCCCAGATTTAGTTCTTTCTTTCTTGATCATTTGTGATCATATTTGCATTTAAATAAAGATTAATTAAACAGAAACCAAAGGCCGCTTCATTATCACCAGGCTGACAGGAAGGAATAAAAAGATGCTTGAAAGTTTCATGTGGGTATAACCAAAAAGGGAAAATTACAAATAAGGGCTGGGGGAGATAGAATTTGAATAGTGGGAGATATAAACTCAGGCGAGATTTATTAGGTGGCTCTGATAGGCTGTATACTCTGGAGAACATATTCAATGGGGAAAGAGAGGAGGGCGCAACCAGCCAGGAGTAGGGTATAATGGTGTAATGATTTTCTGCTTAAGTGTGTCCACTGTACCTGCGTGTACTTGGTGCACTTGTCTTTGTAAAAACATTAATTTTTTCTGTCTTCATGCCAAATTCTCTAGGTTGTTTTAAATTGGAAAGCAGAGTTGTTTCAAATACAGATAAATGCCAGATATGATTTATCTATTTTTTATCAATTAGCTATCTAATGGGAAAATGGAGCTAGTTAGAGAGCTAATACCATGAACTATAATTTTATACACATCATATATGTAGTCATGTACACCCTCTTTTGAGTTCTATGTTTTTACATATTAGGACATAGTAAAAATCATCTGGTCCTTAGCAGATCTTAAACTAAATTAAAGGGTGATGGTTTATGGGTCATCAGTCAGCACACTCTGTATTTCCCGTTCAGGCAGCAACCGCACGAGAGTTCTTTTGACGCTGCCACATGCAGTTTCCTCCATTACTATCCGTGTGTTGTACCGTGAGACGTTGCTGAGGAAAAGGCCCTTTTGCCTCGAGCAGCGGCAGCAGCAGCAATGGATCCTCTGAGCCAGCAGGGGGCACCGGAAGCAGCTGGCCTAGCAGTAGCTGAGGAGCCGCCAAGGCCAGAATCTGTCTCGAAGCAGATCCGTTAAGTGCTGGTTAGTTTGCTCTATTTCTGCTTTGTATCATGTATTAATTATTGTTACTTGTTTCAGATGCTAGGGACAATCATTTCTACATCAAATTCTGTTGAACATGATGTTTTGTGAATATTTTGGGGGGCGTGGAACGGATCGTCTGACTTTCCATTGTTTCCTATGGGAAACCTCGTTTCACTTTAAGAGCATTTCACACTAAGAGTGTTCTTCGGGAACAGATTAGTCTTGTCTTGTGAGGTTCCACTGTATTTGCATCTTTCTTTATACCTTTCTTTTTTTCTACTTCCACTTTTTTTCTTATTGTACTTTTTTCCTTTTCCCTGTTCTACTTTAATTTGTATTACTTTCCATTATTGCTGTTAAAAGTTTCAAAAAAACTTAATATAAACTTATGAAATCCAGTGATTTATTTTTTCAACTGAACAGAAAAAACTAATGTTCTTCACTAATTCTGACAGTCTTATGCACAGGTGAGCAAAGTTACACTGAACAGATTCAGAAGATTGGGGCTGCGATAGCTCAGCAGTTGTGACACTGGGTTTGCCGGTTAGAAAAGCCAATGGCCCAGGTTTGAAACTCAGCATTGTTTGATTGCCCTCCAATGAGGCACCACCTTGTTGTGGTTGGGGGGCTTGTGTACTCCGATGAAGATGAGACCTATGCCAGAGGTTCAACCATGGACAGATCTTATCAGAGGAGCCAAACAAAAACTGTCTCCCTCCCATAAAAAACACGAGAATTACAGAAATTCATACTGGCTTGGTTGTCTCCCAGGTTAACAAGGACCACACTAGATGTTGTTGGTGTTCCTGGACATCTAGTGAAAAATGGGCTACAGCACTCCACTGGACAAGGAAATGGCAAACCACTCCAGTATCCTTGCCAAGAAAATCCCATGGACAGCAACAAAAGACTAAAAAATAGGACGCCAGAAGATGAGCCTCTCACATCAGAAGGAATTACAAGTAGATCCAGAAAGAGTGAAATGGCTGGGCCAAAGCCAAAAGGAAGCTCAGCTGTGGATTTGACTGGAGGTGAAAGGGAGGTTCAGTGCTGTAAAGAATAATATTTCATAGGAACTGTCTATGAATCAAGTTAAGCTGGATGTGGTCAAACATGAGATGGCAAGATTCAACATTGACATCTTGGGAATCAGTGAACTAATATGGACAGGAATGGGTAAATTTAATTCAGATGACCACTGTATCTACTACTGTGGACAAGAATCCCTGAGAAGAAATGGAGTAGCCATCACAGTCAATAAAAGAGCAGGAAAAGCAGTTCAGGGATACAATCTCCAAAATGACAGAATGATCTCAGTTCGAATCCAAGGCAAACCTTTGAACATCACAATAATCCAAGTCTATGCCCCAACCACTGATGCCGAAGAGGCTGAAGTTGACCAGTTCTATGAAGGCCT
>JANHZU010007376.1:6853-33108 GCA_032468055.1 Acrochordus granulatus | reverse complement strand
TGAGGGATGCCCCCTCCCTGATGGCCTTCCGGAAGGGCCTTAAGACCTGGCTCTGCGAGATGGCCTGGGGCTCCAGGTGGGGCTCATTATCATCCTGGAGGTGGCTGATAGATTCCTAGCCATCCTCACCCCGCTTTTTATGTATGAAATCCTTTTAGCCCACCTCGCTGGTCTGCTGGGTTTTTAATTTTATTTTAATGTGTTTTTGTTTTAAATGTTTTTAATGAATTGTTTTTAGTGTTGTCAGCTGCCAAGAGTCTCCGGATTTCGACAGCATATAAATAAAATAAATAAATTTAGGGATAGTTTTTTTATAATACAGATAGTCCTCGAGTTATGACAGTTTGTTCAATGATGGAAGTTACGACAGTGCTGAAGGAAAGAACTTAGCAGTCCTCAAAGTTTGATAAGACTTTCTGAGGAGCGATTTTTGGTAAGGAAGGAAAAACTTGGGAAGCCTGCCCCCCTCCAATAGTGTTCCACCACAGATTTCTCTGCTTTGTCTGTTCCTTCTCACTCCTCCTGTTAGCAGTGTAATAATTATAATCCTACAACAGCTCTACAGCAAAGATTTATGAACTTTGCCCCTGGGACAGGACCAGAGCATCAATCACGGAATATTTAGGAAAATGATCTACGTTTATTGCACTTAATACTCTATTTAAAATGTCCAACTCAAGCCAATAAATCAGAGATGCGGCAGCATTTGGCAGGCGGTGGGTTCGTGTCCCTGCCGCCGCCTTCCTTTTCCTTCTTGCAGCTTGTGGAAAAGCAAAGCTGAATAAAGCAATTTTATCCCCCTTTAAAATGGCCTAAATATTTCATTGCAGGTCTTGAGGGCCGCAGCTCATTCTTCTGTGCTGAAACATTCAGATATGGAAATTGTCAGCAGACAAATCGGCTGGAAATGTCATATTTAAAGCCTATTTAATGAAATTCTGAGATTTTTACTGAAGTGTTTCAGTTATTTCAAGGGGGGGAAAGCTCTTCAAGGAGGCTGACAAAAAATAAAAACAGAGGTGTGATCATAACATCGCT
This sequence comes from Acrochordus granulatus, assembly GCA_032468055.1. Classification (NCBI taxonomy): domain Eukaryota; kingdom Metazoa; phylum Chordata; class Lepidosauria; order Squamata; family Acrochordidae; genus Acrochordus; species Acrochordus granulatus. The sequence continues at coordinate 32,070 of JANHZU010007376.1, read as the reverse complement.
CGAGAAAAGTAGTTAAAAAAATCCCACTCCTGACACCATCAATGCTGGTTGAGAAAATATACAGAGCTGAGATACAAGATTAGGGTAAATCAGTGAGTTTTTTTAGGTTGCCTAAAAATAGTATCCTTCGGACTCAGCAAACTGAGAAGGCAAAGGTATTTTTGGAAATGTGGGGCCATGCCAGAAAAGGCCCCATCTTTTGCTTCAAATGTTCAGCCACCCTGAATAGAGACCCCCAAAGAATATTAATTTCCAGAAAGTAGATGGGACATAGCGTCATGTTCTTCATGATGTCATCCCACAACTGACAACAGAGTCATTGACTGAGAAGGGCAGCCATAAAAATGGAATAAATAAATACAGTACATGCAATCAGTTCAGTCACTTGCTTGGCCGGGGTCAATGATGTCACACAAACTGTGTTGCTATCCTGGCTTTTTGTTAGCCTTCCCAAGTAAACCAGACAGGAAACATGACAGATGAGCTCATTCTACTTTATGGCAAAGTTACATTAACAGGATCTTGCAGATCTGAAAGCACAATTCTCTGAGAAACTACGGACAGTCCCTTCTGAGCTTTTTGCCTTGCCCACTTATCTGGCTATTCCCTTGGAAACATCTCCCAAGGTCTTGTTCACAGTGATTTGGTGAACAACTGCAGTGATTTGTTTAACAATCGTGGCAAAAAGGTCATAAAATTGAACATGATTCGGTTAACAGCTGAGAAAGAGGAATTCTGGTCCCAATTGTGATCGTAAGTCAAGGACTACCTGTAATGCTGTTAGACTTCAGTTTAGAACTGCTATGCACTGAATTTTACAATTAAAAATGGAATGGGGAGGCGCTAAATGTAGAGACTTAATCACAAATTCCTAGGATCAAATTCTCATATCTGCCCAATCTTTAGCAGATGCTGCTTGGGATCACTTCATGGAGGCTTTTCACTAAATTATTTGGTGTAGGAGCAATAACTAGATCTGATTTGCCAAAGATATACAAAAAAATGGATTTGGTTGATATGCTAAATTTTCTGAACTACATTGATTTTATTCAGTTTTGTGCCCTGGCTTTTCTGGGCACAAAATACCTTTTCATCATCCTAAATACAACATTTGCCAAGGAATTACAGGCAGTTCTCAACTCATAACCAAAACTGGGACAAGGATTCCATTGCTAAACAAGATGGTTGTTAAATAAGTCACACGCAATTTTGCAATGGCTGTTAAGTGAATCACTGCAGTTGTAAAGTGAATTACATGGTTGTTAAGCAAATCTGGCTTCCCCCATTGACTTTGCTTGTTGAAAGTCAACTGGGAAGGTTGCAAATGGTGATCACGCCCCAATTTTGATCACATGAGCCTAAGATGCTGCCTCAGTCATTAGTGTGAGCATCAGTTGTAAGTCATTTTCTTCAATGCCAGTGTAACTTCGAAAGGTTGTTAAATGAATGGTTGTAAGTCAACAACTACCTACATCAGTTATACCTTGTTTCTAGTAGCTCTTTGTGAAATTTTCTCCATGGATTTTTCTTCAGTCCTACCTAGCGATAGAAATCTGTTCAGATAACCTCTCTAAATATAGACTGATCTAATTTGTTTATCCCAAACCAGCACAGAAGCAGAGCCGCCCTTCAAAAATCTATTTTTTTTTCAAAATTGAACTCAAAGCATCTATAGAAAAGCAAGAAAACCAAATCTGACAGTGAGCCAAGAGCTAAGCATGAGTAAAATTTTAAAAAAATCAAGTTAAGACAAGTTGCTTCAAAAAATGCATCCAGCAGGGAGAAGCACGTGTAAAAAATTCAGAGAGAGCAAAATATGCTTGCCTTTTCATTTTTACTATTAAATAGTGCCAAAGTAATTTTTAAAGAACTTGGACAATTTACAATATCCCAGTACTGAATTTATTTGTTTCACTGCATTTATTTCACACCTTCTTTCAGCCAACATGAGATAATTTTTGGCTCGTTTTCCAATCTTTGCCCTTCTGTTCCAGTCACCATGGCTGACTCACCTCCAGATGTGAGTTTTGGTCCTCCCAGTTATGGAGGGAAGTTAAAATGCATCGATCTAAATACTATTTAAACAATCTAGTAAATTCAGAATCTCACTGTTGGAAGGGACCTTAGAGGTCATTTAGTCCAACCCTTTGTTTGGGAACAATGACGTCAAGCTAATTTTCCATTCTAAATAATTACAAGCAAATTCTGGCTGGCTGTACATCTGCCCTACATAAATGCATATGGTATGACGTATTCATTCATCTTTCCTGGGAAAAAATTTTCCCAATTTTTTGGGGTGAGTGGGTGGGAAGAATGCAGTGCAAATTCTCTGCCTTCTAAGATTGGCCAATACTACTGTGTAGCCCTGAAGTTGCATGCAAAATCAATATGGTGATAACAGTGTTGCAACTGAAGCTCTACCAGTTTTTGATGACAGTTTTCCCTGCGATGAACATAATATAACTTGATTCCAGTAAAGGCTCAATGAGATACAAGCAGAGAACATGCCAAAATGTGACTGGACTATGCTACTATTGGACTCAGTTGGGTAAACAAATGTATCTAGATAATGTCAATGTCTCCAAGTCAAGTGGGATAACTTGGGCTGTTCAACAAACTTTAATTGCCTTTGATAAAGGGTTAGAACAATGTTTCTCAACCTTGACAACTTGAAGATGTGTGGACTTCAACTCCCAAAATTCCCTAGCCACTGTTGAGCATTCTGGTTCGGTGCTTCTCAGCCTTGGCAATTTGAAGATGTACGGATTTCAAATTCCACCCATGCATGCTGACTGAGGAATTCTGGGAGTTGAAGTCCACACACTTTAAAGTTCCCAAGTTTGAGAAACACCAGATTAGAAGCTAGGATTGTCAGATGCACAGATTTTGCACAGGGAGATATCACATTCTTTATTTTGTGAATCACATTCACAAAGATATCACATTCTTTAGAGGACACTAAATTTCAGGAGGATCTTGTCAAGCTGGAGCCACAGGCAGGAAATGAGAATATTAGTTTTTGCTGAAATTAAAACTTCTTCATTTGGACAGGAAAAAAATCGGATTGTGGGAGCAGCACATGAAAGCAAGCTGGGTGGGAGGAGAGGTCTTCATGGATCAGAAGCTAGACATGTGCCAACAGCATGACACAACTAAGAAGTAAATGCAATTTGGGATTCCATCAAAAGAAATAAAGTGTCAGGATCAAAAGCAGTAATTGTTCCCCTCTTTGATCATGCTCAGAATACTGCATCCAGATGCTGTGTCCTTCTGCACAAAAGGTGCATGTAAATGTCCTCCACCAGTTGTAGCCTCCTTGGCTGCCCTCACTTCCTTTCAGGTCCAAGCAAAGAGTTCAAGGCATTTCTTCCATCTGCTGGAGAAGTTTGGAGAAATCATCCATGCAACTTCTTAGCCCACAGAATTGGTGGACAATCTCAAATGGTCACCTGCATCCAGACACCCATCTTTAGGAAGCTGGGGGAGAAACCAAGCTAGTGTTGAGCGGCCAAGCAGGAACCATCATTTCTATCTGTAAATGCTGAGTTCTCGCCTTGATCTCCATGGCAACTGGAGGAAGGAGGAAAGAGCCCACTCAGGGATGGGGGTCCATCTTTTCAAAGATCTCAGAATAGAAAGTGCAGGTCAAATAAATCAGCCAACTCTTCCCTTGTGCCTGTCTCTCTGATGATTTATGGACCTGGTGTGGGGCCCAGCATCATGGCTTGATGGATTTGTTCCCAGGATTACAAATATTGTGTGGGCTTTCCGGGGAGAGAGAAGATGGAATGCAAAAGAAGTTGCCACCTCTAGGCGCTGCAGGATTTTAAGAGGGCTCTGAATCATTGGCCAAAGATGGTTAATCATCTTGTCCAAATCAAGGTTGGTGGGCTGTCAGGGCTGGCTGAGGATATTTTAGGTCTTAAGTGAAGAAAAATGCATGTAGAAAAGTCAACACTTCTTCCTTATCACTGAGTGTGGGACAGTGACCTCTTCATCCCTGAAGTCTTCTGCTAACTAAGAAGATTACAAATCTTCTAAACCAGTGTTTCTCAAAACTGGGCCATTTTGGGACATGTGATCTTCTGGAGAACCTGCCACTTGACACTACCATATCACTTCATCTAATGATAGAAGATTTCTGGGGAAGATGTCATTGGAAGGGTTATTCCATAAGTAGTCCCGATCTTTGCACAATTCTGGATTCTTTTGCATGATCTTTGCACTGGTTCCCTGAGCATCATATTGCCAACATTGACAGGCTGAAGTACCTCAATATTTCATAGAATCATAGAGCCCTAGGTATCTTGGAGGTCTTCTTCTCTTCCAGCCCGCTGCCCATGGCAGGATTCCTCAACCCATCCATAACTCCAAGAAGTACTGCTTCATAGCTTTCATGCTCAAAGTCTTCCCTATTTTAAATTTAGATCACCCTCTGTAAAGCTTCCACCCATGAGTTCTTGTTCTATCTGGGACACCCCAGAAAATAAATTGACCCCCTCTTCTCTGTGATCACCCTCCAAGGATTGGAAGACCTCTACCATGTCTCTCCTGAGCCTTGTGTTCTTCAGCTTAAACATACCTAGATCCTCTAATAGTTCATGGGATTTGACCTTCAAGCTCTTCTCACCATCTATGTTGCTCTTTTTCATACTCTTTCTGGTTTCTTGGGGTCCTCGTTGTACTGTGCAACCAGAACTGGAAGACAATTTTCCAGGGATGACGTAACCAATGCAGCATAGAGCAGTGATTTTGACCCTTCACCTCTTTTGATGCAACCTAAATTGAAATGGGCTAGGTCCCCCAAATTTCCTCTTTTTCTCAGCTGATACTTTCCCTTGCTGCAGCATTTGACCCCCAGTTGATGTCAAAGTAGTTGAACTCCCTCACTACACAGAAATGTGTGTTCTGGGCCATTTGCAAAGTTTTCATCTAGATCTTCTGCTTGTTTGGCTGGCCTAGAGTACACCTTACAACATATTCACAACAGGACCATGTTGAGTTTCCTTCCCTTTAATTTTGACCTAGACACTTTCAACAGAGTTTTTTCACTCTTGGTTGATTATTGATGATGTGCCTATAAGTTTGTGTGGACTCTTAACAACCACATAGATTTTCTCTATGTCAGTCTTCCCCTGACTTGATGCTTCATGACATCCAATGGTGTACCCATCACCATTATAACTGAATCCACCCACCTTGCAGTTAATCATCCTCTTTTTCTCTCTTCTGCCACTTTTCCTAGTATTTTGGATTTATGTAGGGATTGTATGGCTACCTAGATAAAAATTGATTATGTGTCATCTAATCAATGTTAGATGTTGACTTTTAATGACCATATATCCTCCATGATGATGGTCTTCTAATGATATCCTCATCAATGCTGTAATTGAGTCCATCCATCTTAATATTGATAATCCTCTTCTTCTCTTTCCTTCCATTTTCCCTTGGGGTCATGTGTTCACACTCCCACATAGTCATTCTTTACATTTAATGCAGCCCGCTCCATCTCTTTCTTTTGAATAAATTTCCAGTGGTATATTCCAGGCACAATTTCATCCCACCAGCTTTCAATAATATCTGCAATGCCATATGTATCCCCTCCACACTAGAAGTTCTGTTTGTTCTGCATGCTCTATGCATTGATGTGTAGACATCTGAACCCTTCACTGTGGCTTCTTTGTAGTTCTCTTGTTACATCTCCTGGTGTGTCTCTCACCAGCCCTTCTTTCTTACCACTTTGTCCACTTGTGTCACATATGACCGCTACAGTATCTCTTAACAACTGCCTTGCTTAGCAACAAAAACTCTGGTCCTGATTTAGGTCATAAGATGAGGACTATTTGTAGATATGCTAGACATCAAGTAGAAACTTGAAAAGCCAGTCTTTTTTGAGTTGAGCTGGGTTCTTGCTGTCCATGTTTCAGTGGCAACAACTCAGAATGCACTTTGCCATTGAATTCTTGACGGAAGTTTTTTTTCCAATATCTAGACTGCATGATTAGGTTTCTCAATAATCTCCAATTTCATTCAGCCAGGGAATTAAATAAATGGAACAAAATGTAGGAATACAGGCACAATGTGGGAAGACAACACCAGCTTTTATTTTTTAAAGGGCCTGAATATTTTTTCTTTCTCAATTATTTTCTGGCTTCACTGATTATCTAGCTCCTGCTTTTCCTGAGGAAGAACAAGCCTTGATCCAACCCACATACCAATGAGTAAATAATTGATTAAAAGAATTAGAATAAGGCCTTCACTTTGATTGCTAACTTTAACCTCCTTTAATTGGTTCCAAATCTGATAGTTTGTTTTAACCATGACTCTTGTCAAAGGACCCATAATTACCTGAGATCATGTCATACCAAAGCATAAACTACTGTTTTCCATGGATGATAAATGTGATCCAGTTAATGTGTCTCAAATCCAGTTACAGGTAGTCTTTGGTTTATGACCCCAATTGGGACCAGAATTTCCATTGTTAAGCAAGGTGGCTGTTGAGCGGGTTGCACGCAATTTTTTTGCCATGTTTGTTAAGCAACTCACTGCAATTGCTAAGTGAATCATGCAGTCATTAAGCAAATCCAGCTTCCCCCATTGACTTTGCTTGTCAGAAGATGGCTGAGAAGGTTGCAAATGGTGATCACATGACCCCCAGGATACTGCGATTATTGTAAATACATGCCAGTTGCAAAGCGCCTAAATTTTGATTATAGGAGCACGATGCTTTGATAGTCGTAAATGTGACCACCAGTAGTAAGTCACTTTTTTCAGTGCTGTTGTAACTTTGAATGGTTGCTAAACAAATAGTTATAAGTCAAGGATTACATGTAGTGTGCCTCAAATTTCTGCAAAATACTCTTCTAATGCAGGCCAGCATGATTCAGTGATTTTTAGGTGGATGATGAGGAGCTGCTGGAATGCGTACATAACATGCCTTGATGCTGGGGGCTTAGGATAGAGTGAATCCCTCTTTGTGTGAACGGTTCCCCCTGCATCCCACCAACATGAGAGATGTTAACCTCCTGATGCCAAGGTAGAGTGGGAGGCCCATATTGGACAACCTTCCTCAAATAACAATTTGAAATCAGGAGGCACTTCAAACAAAAATCCAGAAACAGCCCTTATCCAGAAGTTTAACAAGCTCTGAAACACAACCTCCTCGCCTGGGTTTGTTACAAGACATAAGAAGCAAGATCAAAAGATGCAAAGCTATAAATCAGCCTTCCCCCCCTTGCCTGCTAGATAGGGATCTCTGTAATCCAGCTGTGGGCTGCAGAGGAACCTCTCTTCTGCCTGAGGTCCACCAAGCAGCCCAATTCTTTACATAGGACAGTATATATTGCTTTCGTATATATGTCTTTTTCCTTCTAGGCAATTCATCCAAGATTAAATCTTACTGGAATTTAAAGTAGGGAGATTTTAGGAAAACATTACCTTGCTCTAAAAGGGGAACCCACTTCTGTATCTTTTTATGAGCTCCAGAAAATAATAATTACAATAAAAATTAACAAGAATTAATTACTGATAAGAAAAAAGTCCTGGATAGTGTTGCAAGACTTGGCGACAGCAGAAAACAAGAGAAAGAACTGGAGAAAATCACAAAATAATAAGCTTTGTAAATAGAAGTGGAATGACCGTGACAAAAGAAAGCAAAGATAAGTATCAATACTAATAAGTGCCTTTGGTGCAATCCAAAAACATCTGGAGCACCACTTGAACATCACTGGCATTGGCATTAACAAAATCTCCATCAGTCAATTGCAAAAGGCAGCATTATGCAGAACAATTTACATCCCGCAACAATACTTTTAACAATATCAAGGAATAACATCTGCCTATTCCAGGTCCTTGGGAAGGACTTAATAGGTGGACAAAAATGCCTAATCCAGTCTAAACATCTGGCTGACTATGCAACCAACTAAATAATTTATGAAGCCTGTATGCTGCCTAATTCTCAACGACTGTAGACAGCTTACATCCAACCAAAATTCACAACATCAAGAAAACAGAAAGATAAAAAAATGACGAGATGAAGCAAAGATATGAATGAATTCACCTCTCTGTGACTTGCCTCCATTAGCAACATCTGGCCAAACTCCTCTGGATGGGAGAGCACCAGCAAATTGCACAGCTGTGGACCAGAATGAGAAATAAAGAAAATCTCCCAAATTGCTAAGTTTGAAAAAAAACAGGCAATGCTTCAGATGGATGCTTTTGGACAAAATATTGAATGTGTGATGTATCAGGAATGAGTTTTCAGGAGCCACTTCCCAGCACAACGCTCTTCCCAGTGCAGGATTGAAAGGTGCAATCAAATTCAGGTATTTTGGCATTCCCAGATTGTGATCTGGAGCTCTAAGCCCTGTTCCACCCTTCCCCTCTGGACCTTTGCTTCTGTCTAGCCATTAGACAGGGGGGCTAACCCTTCCCTCCCTTGTCAATCTCAACCCCGGAACAGGTGTGGTTCTGCACAGCTTTCTCCCCCACACTAACCCACCCAGTGTCACTGCAGAGGACACACACCCAGGCGTTTGTTTGCAGCCGGTTGCCCGGTTGCAAACCTCTTTGCTCCGCTCTTCAGTTCTCCTCTTCCCTTCCCTTCCTCCCTGGCACCTCCCTGCAAGAGACTGTTCCTGCCATGTGAGTCATTGGCAATGACAGACCAAGCTGTGGGGCATGAATGGGGCTGGTTGGGTGGGAATCCTTATGTGCAAATCCAAAGCAACGCAACAAGTTACCCACCACATTAGTAGTCACTGAGCTTGTGGACATGTATGCGTCCTTGGTCTTTAAAGGATTCAGTTCCATTTTTTTTCTCAAATTTATATGCCGCTGATCTCACAAGTGACAAGAGTGCAAGAAAGGAGAATGGCATTCCCTTTGCAGAGGAAAGAGCATAATTAAGAAAGTCACTTCTTACCCGCTGATTTCCATGCACCTGCCTTAACCTGGCCTTGTAGAAATTCTACTCTGGAAGGAGGGGACCTTTTATCTGAGAGATTCCTGCCCTATTTTCTCTACCTGAAAGGCATTTCTTCTGTTCTATTTTCAGATGCTTTATTTACAAAGTTGCTCAATAATCGGAAGGAAGGAAGGAAGGAAGGAAAGAAAAGTAAGTTAGTGAGGAGGAAGGGAGGGAAGAAAGCTGTCCTATTTCTGCAAAACCTCAGAGTCCTACCAAGGGGTGTCTCTTCTACTGCCCAATCCTCATAAGTTCCTCCCAAGGAAGCCCATGGATCATGTTCGCTGCTCCAACCCCACACATGAACCATTCTAGCAAGCCAAGGGACAAGTGAGAATAATGTGGGATGCTGAGCCCAGGAACTTTAGCAAAAATCTGTCCTGTGTTACTCTGTCTCAAATCTCTTTTACAGATGATTAAAAAAAATTAAAAAACCACCCTTCCCAAACAGGAAGTCTGTTTTATCACTCAGAGCTGATAGCAAAGAGCAAAGTCACAACTCCTGCCTGGGAAGCAAAGTAAAAGAGACACTACAGCCTTGGCTGGAAACCCCACCTAAGGAAAGTCCATCCTGCTGTGCCAGGCTGTGCCCACTGATCTTTTGCTGGGAAGAAGATTTCTCATGCACTGCCACGTTACGCATTTCAGCTCTGGAAATTAAATTTGTAGTAGGGAAGAAAAATCTTCTAGCCTCCTGAAATTATTATAACTTATTAGTACTAATAAATTATTTATTATGGCTTGGATTATGTGAATCTCCCTAGAGCTGAGCAGAATTTGGGGTGAATGTGCATGTTTTTTCTTTTTCTCATGTTGCTAGAAAAGGATGACTGCTTTGCACGTATGCTGGCTGGGAAATTCTGGGAGGTGAAGTCCACACATCTTTAACATTGCCAAGGTTGGAAAAAAGACTTTGCACACCATGGTTTTTAACTATTCATCAGGGTGTGGGTAGATTTTTGTTCTTTTTCCCCAATTATCCATGGTGGATTGAGAACTGCCTGTTCTTCAGATTTGTGGATTATGCTTTTATTGTCTCTGAAATTTTCCCAATTGAGCTAAAGTCCCCTTGTCCCTGGAAAGTTGCAAATGACATCTAAAAAGCAGAAGAACAGAGGTGTAAGATGAGAAATAGAGTTGTTCATCTCACCATGAAACTCAGTGCATGATGTTGGACCAGCCTTTCCCTTAGGCCATCCAGCTTCACTGTGGGGCTGTGGTAGAGAATAAGCCACCTTCCCTGCTCTTAAGATCCCCAGATTAAAAGCCGAGTTACCAAGTCAAATAATTAATAATTAATCAGCAATGCAGCCCAAGAGGGAAAATTATTTAAGTGAGAAATTGGTTTTGAAAAAAAACAATTCAACCAGAATGGAATGGAATCAAACTGACTGTGCTCAGCTTCAGATGTATAGCTTTGCCAGCATCTTTCCAAATCTGCTGAATTTTTGGTCCAAGGTGCCTTTGGTTTCACAAGGATTACGACGTCTGAGAATTCCTTCCATCGTTTTCTTGCAACTCATGAGCAACTTTCTCACTCTCCTCACCCTGCTGATCTGATCAGAGCAGCTGACCAGGATAGCTGATCCCTCTTGCTCAGGCACACACCTCTGCTTCAGTTCTTCCCAGCCCGTTTCCACATCCGCTGAGATTAAAGTGTCGCCATCCTGCAGAGCCGCCTTTGAAATCAGCCCAGGGCCACTGGCCTGTCTCCCTGCCTCCTCCGATAAGAAGAGAAAATGGCCTTCTTCTATTTTATCTAAAGCATAACAAAAAGTCCTCATTCGGTTGCTGAATTAGCTCTCAAAGGGTCTCGACCCTCCCGTAAATCTTGGGGATGCTCTGGAGACATCGTCAGGAAAAAGAATGGGAGAAAAGGAATTGCATCCAAAAATTATCACCGGCTATAGAAATGGTATGGGGGAGTTTGAGGCATAGCTAGCCCTGCTAGCTTCTAAGATGCTCCATTGCAACCTCCCCTGTATTTATTTTTCCATTTCCTCAATATGGGAGACCCTCGGCTCTGGTCACTCTTTGGGGTGGTAGGTTTGCTTGATTCTTTTGAGGGCTGAGCCTCCTCCTTACATAATTGGCCTCTTCTTCTGCCTCAGTGCCATCGGTGATCTTCAGCATCTTTTTTTGGGATTGGAAGACAGGTGTCCAGAGCAAAGCAAATGGTTTTGGAATGATAAAGCAACTGGACCATTTCTCATCATAAACTATCTTCCTGGACTGCATCCTTAAATCATTCCCATCCTTTGCCAGCTTAAGAACTCCTGCTTGGTCAGGGGGTTGAACTAGAAGACCTCCAAGGTCCCTTCCAACCGTACAATGTTACAACTCTCAGATCGCTGAAGACCAGATGATCAGTGAAAACAGGACAGATTGCAGGCCACCCCATCCCCCCATTGGACAATTCTGTGCTGCTGTACCCTCTCACCCTTTGTTTTAGGGTGCCAATCATTTTCCATCCTCCACTGGGTGGGTCTTATAGAACAGCTATACAGGTAGTCCTCATTTAGCCACTCTTTGCAGTTATGATGGTGATGAAAAAGGAACTGTGTGAATAATCCTCACATTTATGACCTTTGCAGGTCTATAAAGCAAGGGAAATCTGCAGTCAGATCATAAGCACAGTTGCAGTTTCACTTAGTGACCAGCTCACTTAATGACCAAGTTATTTGTCCCAATTGTGATCACTAAACAAGGACTATCTGTATGTGCATATGTCTGTTATATGGATGTGCAGCAACATTTTTGAAATAAAGAGTAAAATATTAAAATATATATTGGCTTAGGAAGCAGCTTTAAATAAAAACAAAATTATGAGTTATATTGACCAGTTAATGCTACAAGAGCACAAGGTTTATAACACTTGGACTATTTGGGAGGCTTGGGTGAAGTGTTCTGGCTTCAAGGAACTTGAAAAATGACGAAAGGGTGTATTACTGCATTTAGAATTTTAAAAAAGCCAAGGGAAATGTAAGTAGCTGAGACAAAAGAAAAATGGGATTTTATTTTTAAGGTTTTGCTCGATGTTTGAATCAGCAACCTTCTGTTCACAGGGCAACTGTTATACCTGCTATGTTATTGTACTGTTACAGCTAAAAACACTTCTAGAAAAGCTTAGAAAACAGTAACCACTGATTTGGTTGACAGGAAGGCACTTCTGCCTCTCGGAGGTAGCTAGGTTTAGCTTGTAATGAAATAAAGTGAATCATTCAAGGCAAATAGGAGTGCTCCCAATGGTAAAAAGAAGAAAAGAGCAACAGCAAAACATGTCTAAAGGTCATATTTATGTTGGGATGGGTCAAGTAGGAGTGATCCCATGCATTTCTGCCTTTCAAAGATGGTTGCTAATCTGTTCTGGTGATTAGGCAATGTGAATAAGCACTGAGAATTTAAGCTGAATCTACAAGGAAGTAGATTTAGCTTAAATATTGACAGTAAGACAATCAATTAGTGGAACATGCTGCCCCTGGATTGGTATCAGCCCCTTCCCTGGAACCTGTCTAAAATGCTTTTTCTGGCACCAAGCAAGGGGATTAAACTAGGTGACCACTGAGATGTCCCCCAACTCTGGGACTCTGCGACTCTGGGTCTTAAAGTAAAGCTCAGCAGTGTTTTCATTGTCAATATCACTGCATCTTTAAGCAACTCATCTTATAATAATTTCAGGAAGAATTGTCTAACAGCAAAGTGGCCTCTTCCTTTCCCCTCATCCTTTCCTCTAGTGCTGTGTCTTTTTAAACAGGAAGTCTGAATCAAGGGATTATTTTGCTGTGACTTACAATAGATAACGGTAAACTGAAACAAACTCGATTTTTTGAAAACAAAATTGTAATTTTAATGCAGATGAACAGAGTGTAAATATTCTTATTGATCAACAATGCAAACCTATTTCTTGTGACTCCAACAAGCCCTGGACCCTCTTCAGAAGATACCTATCCTCACCCTTCAGGCTGGAGTGGCTCCTTTCCCAAAAATGCTTATTTTGAATCAGCTGAAAAGCATTTTCTCCCCCTGAAAGGTTGGTTGGATTCAGAGGGGCTATAGACTTTGCCCAGAGCATCAAAAGCAGCTGCTAAACCCACTTTGATGGAAATCAGGGCCTTAAATCTCTAAGGCTTCAGGTACCCTCCTAAATTCCCCCAACTGTCCAATCATGGCTCTCAAAATTAGAGCCTTCTGGAACACAAGTAACCACCCCCAAGGCCAGAAGAGCAAAAGGAAGTAAAATATATATAGTTGGATTGGGGGTGGGTGGAGAAAAAAGAGAAACTGTAGGAAGGAGGATGGGCGCCACTTTTGGAGAATCAAATGGGGGGGTCTCCCAGATATCTGGCCTATGTGTCCAGAATTTCAAGGCCCAGTGTGTGTGTGGTAGGGAAGAGGGGTGCTCAGCATTGCTTCACTTTCACCTGTTGCTCCATGGTGAAAGAGCCAAACGCTCTCAGCCTCAAAAAAGGGAAGAAGTCATGCAAATCTCTCTAACAGGCTTAGCAAGCTTTTGGTTGGAGTTGGGCAGAATAAAATTGAAATTTCTCTCTCCTTGTCCCTGCAGTTCTTTTTCCTGCAAGAAGCCAGGAGGGTATGAGGTCTGTGCAATCCTAAGACCAGCTTGAAAAGGACCCAGGAACCATCACCCTTCCAATTCCAGTTGAGGATATAAAGAAGATTAATAGATAAATCTGTTTAGAATGGAAGAGTGAAAGGGACCTTAGAAATCATGAAGTCCAACCCCCTGCCAGTGCAGAAATCTACCACTAAGACATCCTGACAGATGGCCATCCAATCTTTTTTAACCCTTCCCGTGAAGAAGAGGCCATAAAAGTCATAAAGTGAGATGCCTGACTTAATGGCAAATTTTCTATTGTGATTATAAGTCGAGGACTGCCTGTAATTGTTAAATAGCTCTATTCTGCAAAAAGTAATTCTTTTTTTCATCCCTATCCTTTCCCAGCAGCAATTGTCACTCTGTTGGACTTGTCTTTGATCCCAAAGCGAAAGGCCAAGAACAAGGGGATGACAAGTGTCCCTTCGAGTTCAGGACCCAATTGCTGCCACGTAATGGAGTGAGTTCCCATTATTTGCCCCAGCTCCTACCAACCCAGCAGTTTGAAAGCATGTAAAAATGAAAGTAAATAAATAGATACTACCTAAATTGGTAATAAGGTAACAGCATTCCATGTGCCTCAGTGTATAGCCATGCTGGCCATATGACCACAGAAGCATCTTCGGACAATGTTGGCTCTTCGGCTATGAAACGGAGATGAGCACCATCCCCCGGAGTCAGACACCTCTAAATCTTCTTTAACAAGCACAACTGCCCTGATGTGCTTTGGTGTGCCACCGCAGCTGGAGAATTCCAAAGGGCATCATTCTTTGCGTTTTTCCAAAACATCAGTCAACACCCCTGCCTCCCCATGGCTCCTGAAATGAGCTCAACCAATGCGACACATACACACAGTAACCCACAGCTGAAAAGAATGTGCATTTGCCTCCTGGAAGTTTGAGTCACAAGGCAGCTGTACTTGGAAACAGGCCAAGGGATGGGCAGACAGGCTAACCTTTTGCTTAATTGGCTCCAAAAAGGATCCTATGCTTTGTCCCAGGCCAGGCCAGGTTGGAGGTTCCACACAGCTCTCTAATTCACGGGGGAAAGGTGCATCTCACGCTAAGGGGCTGAATTCGATTCTGCCTTGTTTTTCTTCCATTCAAACATGCCTGAGTCTCCTGGACAAGTCCCTGAAATCTTCTTAGTTAGGTTTTTCAGAAGTATTTTGTCACTGACTCCATAGGGCTGAGAGAAAGTGGCTGGTCCAAGGTTGCCCCACTGGCTTCGTGCCCAAGCAGGATGAGAACTCAGCGTCTTTCCGTTTCTAGCAGGTGCATGAACCACTACACCAAACTGTCTTGGAGGAAGATAAAGCCATATATGACAAATGAATAGTATTCAGTTTTAAAGCTCTCTGGGCCAAATTCCTTGTCCATTTCTGCAAGACTTGAAAGAACTGCAGGGAATTCCACCACTGTGGTGGTTAGGACTGAATAGCTCACGAAATTTCCATGATAGTAATTAACATGCAGCGGCACTTAGCATTTGAAAAGTGGAGATGCTTTGCTGTTTCTGGGTGGGGATGGGAAAGATAAAAAAGCAGGAAAATGACAGAAATGTTGTATCTAAGGTTTCCTGGACAGTCTAGGAGTGCCAACAAGGCTGAAGTATCGTGTTTAGATATTGCTGATAGAAAAAATATCAGATGTCTGCAAGCAAAGCACCCAGCTCACAAAGCACCTCGCAGTTGAACCCTGAATTACAGAGTTCTCTTCTTTTGGGGAAAAAAATAATTCAACATTGCACATTTTGCTCCATTCTTCACACAGAAAAAAATGCATGGTGCTTCCTACTGAAAACACTTTGCCCATGTTTGCTCTAAGAAACTTGGTCTGTTAGCACCCACCCTGATTGGAACTGAATGGATCTTGCAGACTGCAAAGGGATTTATTCTACTGCCTGACCTCCCGGATGGGCACAGGACCAAATCCTCCTTTTCTCCCCCAAAGACACCAAAGGCAGCAGACCGAAAAGTGATTAAATTCCAGGCCAGTGGTGTCAGTAACCAGAGCCTTGGCAGGAGGTGCTCAGCCTGGGAGATCAAATGGCTTTCCAGACAAAGCTAAGCTGATCTTGCAGGGCCAGCATGCCACAGGCAGGTGTCTGACCAGCGCCATGGGGCCTCAGAAGGTGCCCATGGGCATCACATCCTTCCTCAGCCAAGAGGAAGTTGGTGGGAGGAAGGAAAACACTTCTGAATTGTTATGGGGCTAATCTCCTCTTTGTGGGGTGTGGGCCTTGGAAAGTCGTGAATTTTCCTGAATTTTGCAAAATTCACTGTCTGCTAAACTACAGAGAAGCAAGGCCTGCGAATGCCTGTCCATTGCAAGCTGTGTAAGGCTAACCTGAGACTGGATTCAGACATTTTGAATGCCAGACCTGGGTTGACAAAACACATGGGGAGGGATGTGGAAAGAAGCAAAGACAGGGGTGTCTACAGGGTATGGTCAAAAAAGATGAGGCTAGATGGCATGGTCAAAACTCTGCCTGTTTTTTTAAATGTGCATTAGGTCTGAGCAAATTTGAAACATGAATCAATTGATGATTGCTTAATGCTATGACATAGAAGGCCAGGAGATGTTGAGTTCAAATCCTGCCTTATGTAGGAAAGCCGGTTGGGTGACCTTGAACCAGTCCCTCTCTTTCAGTCCAATCCACCTCACAGGGTTGTTGTTGTGGGAAAAATGGGAAGGAGGAGGAGGATTAGGTATGTTCTCCACATTTATATATAAATGCAATAAAGATGGGATATAAATAAAAAATCCTTCCTCCCTCCCTCCCTTTTTATCTTTCTAAATCAAAAAATTCTAATAAGTTATCATGAAAACATGGAATGCTGTCCAAGGAACTCATTATCTGGTGCTCCTTGAAACTTTGGCCATAATAAGAGGTGTGTCTATGTGTTTGTATGGGTGTGTGTGTGTGTGAGAGAGAGAGATTAACAAAACCAGGAGACTTTGGGCCAATCCCTCTCTCTCAGCCCAACAGCAACTCATAGGTGAGTTGAGCTGAGAAAAAGAGGAAGAGAAATATCTTCCTCTGCCTTGAGTTACTTATAAAGTACTAAAGATAGGGTAAAAAATCTAATAAAATTATCTAAGCCATTCATTTTCAAGGTGACTGTTATTGGAAAAACAGGAGGAGGGAGGAGGGTTATATATGTCTGCAGCCTTGAGTTGTAATATAAAGGCAGGATAAAAACAACTAAAAATAAATTAAACAAACAAACAAAACCTCCTTCTTAGCCTGAGGAGTTGTGTGATGTTCTTACATCTCTGAGAACTTGGAGCAAAGCTTGTTCCACAAACCACGATTAAACAACCCCCAGCTTACTGTGATGAATGGACTCGGTGCTGAAGATCCCAAACATCCAGTCAGGCATCCTGCTGTCTGAAAAACAAAGTCAGACTGCACTCTTGCCTTAAAATAAAACTGCATTCACAGCCCGGGTTCCAGTCTTGGGAGGGGACTTAGAAACTGGGCCAATCCAGGTCTTGCTGTTAGGGGGTGCAAAGCCAGGACTGGGGGCCTTCCATCCCCAATTTCAAAAGGCTGCATGATGTGGCCCGAGGGCTATTTTTGCTCCCCACACTGCAAGCCCAGCCATGGGAAACCTGATCCCCCAACTTGGCGAACACCTTCCAGGCCCCGGGCGGTATTGGAGTGTGTCTCTCCTCTGGCCGGGGATCAGGTGTCTGGAGTGGGTCTCCTCTTACAGAGGGAGCAACTAGGGAACAAGGTGATTGGGCTGGTGCCTCCCACCAGCTGCTCCAGCCTGGAAAACTGACAGGCTGGCTGGCTGTGGGCTGTTGATTGCAACCTGATTGATGGGGTTAAAGGGGGCAGTTTGGAGCAACAGAAGGAACCCCCCAAAACAAAGAAGAATCTTTTCCACCAGCCTGATTGCTTTGCACCAGCTTGGTGGATGGCTCTTTTTTCTGTGGTAGAAATCAAGACCCCCAAAGAGGCATTTTGTAGGCTATGGATTGCTAGAGATGAATGGGCACTTTGCCAACAATCCCTAATCGTAGCCTCTGCATCTGTTCTTCAAAACATGGTCTGCTTGTCCAGGAAAGTGTATTTCTCGAGGTGAATCTCAGGGGGCAACCAGTCTGGTGAATCTGTGCAAGGATTGGGATATGTACAGCACACAGAGGCACACACACATGTGTGTGCATTCCAGCCATCAGAGTACATGGAAGAGACATGGGTCAGAAGTGAATGCTGGCATAATATGGGAATGAAATTGGGTTGGGTACATATACCCTTCTAAAAGCCACGGCGTCTTAAAGTGGGGGCAACAACCCCCCAAGGGGAAAATTTGGGGCAGATCTGGGGAAGAATGGAGCCATTTGAAAAGGGATTGTTTTATTCGAGAGAACAAGAGTCAAACAAATTAAAAATAACTGTTTTTAACTAATGTTTCCCAACCTTGGCAACTTTAAGATGTGTGGACTTCAACTCTCCAGCTATGCCAAGGTTCAGAAACTATGCTCCAAACCACTGAATGGGTAACTAAGGACAAGTAGGATGTTATGAAAAACACACTGAGTATCAGTTACACTGTGGTGGCTGCCATATTGACTTTTTTAACCATGCTCCTCTCTGGGACTTGTCATCTCCACCTTTACAATGAGAGGTGTGTGTTTTTCAGCGCAAAAGGGAGTCAACCCTTGGTGCAGCAAGGTTTAGATCCCCAAATCTGTCAAGGAACACTTAAGCCAGTTTGGGGGTGGTAGGAGTCTTTGCTGCAAAGTTTCAGAATAACTTTAAACACAAATCACTGCTGCATTTGAACGGAAGGGAGGAAATCCTTTCTTTTTTAAATTCCCTGTCCAAAAAAAGTTTCAGTGAAATTCTGGAGGTTGCCTTTAAGATCTCTTTACTTAGCCAAATTGACCCCCCTCCCCAAAGTAAACAAGAAAATTCTGAGCCTTCTGTGCAATATTCTAAGCACATAAAGCCACCTTCCTGTTTATTTTTTTTAACATATATATATATATATATATATTCACACACTTGAAAAGAAGCTTACACACACACACACACACTTGAAAAGAAGCTTAAATTTTTCATTCATTCATATATATGAATGAATGAAAAATCTAAGCTTCTTTTCAAGTAAATCCAGACTTGTCTCTGCAAATCTGCTTTTCAAACTGCATTTTGATACTGCTCTCCCAAATCTACATCAGATATCTGTATTCCAGCCTGCACATTTGTCTGGGCGCTACGAAATCTGGTGCATTTGATATCAGAATCCCCAATGATTGAATTTCCACAAGCATCTCCGTATCTAGATAAGCCCTTAAGCCTTTGGCACTTCACAGGGCAGCCTGTTCTAGACATCTTAACATCCTGTTGATGAAATCAGGCAAAATAACTCCACCAAGGGCTGGAGCTATATCAGTTTCCAGAGTTGCAGCAAAAATAATAATAACAATAAGTATACCTAACAAGAGTTTTATGGTACCAGGAAGAATTAGCACAGTCTGTAGGGCATAAGCTGTCCCAGACTGCAAATCTGTTTCATCAGATACAGGAAATATTAATCAGAGAGTTTCAATATAAACATAATCTGTGTTGGTGGGAGAAATGCTATACAGGAACTGCAGACACTAATAATGAGCTATGGACATTGACAAAATAGTGGTTGGGTTAAGAAATACACGTATTCCAGCACAGAAGATTTGATATTACATGAATTGTATTCACGTAAGCCAGCTGATTTTGAATCTATTATTTGTTTAAAAATCAAATTCCTGCAAAGATTGTATTTCTTTTCTCAGTTCCTATTGTTTACAAAATCTCCTTGGAAAAACAACAATATAGATTAGCAAGGTATAGGGGTAGTGAGACTCGTTTCTGTCTTTTTTTCACTCTCGCAGGGAGATAAAATCCCAACATCCATAGAAATGAAATGCCTAGAGAGGCTGAGTTCAAGAAGGCCAATCTAGGAAGTTGTGTGCCACAGATAGGAACAGTCAGTTGACCCAACTGATTAGGAGAAGCTAGCTTGACCTCTTGCTCAAGCATTAGCAACTACTTAGGATTTGATTAGCTGGCTCAATTGACCCGATTTTCTCATTTCTGCAAAATGTGAATTCTCAACAACCAGCACGCTCCATTTGTGAGCTTTCCAACACCTCTTTTTCACTCCCATGCCATCACATGTTGAAGCACATCTCTGAAACATGAAAATTTGGATTGCTAAGGGCAGAACTGAGTGATACAACCTTGTTTTTTGCAGCTAGTTCTCCAAACTGGTGCAAGAGACCCATCTGGACTGTTCCTTGATCTTTGACCCACTCCTGCCCCCAGCTGGGAGAAGTCTCCAAGAATTTTTCATCGCTTTTTCATGGATTGGAATCTCCTTGGTATGGAGTAGGCTACGAGAGGTATTCCATCTCGGCTGGGGCTATCAATCCAGGCTAGCTTCAAATTTCTCCAACACTCTTCTCTTTCACAGAGAAGGCATCTAGCTCAGAGGCTGGAATGGTGGTGTGCGAAGGGACACAGTCACCTGTTGTCCAGGGGGAAATGAAATTGAGCTGGATCTGTCAATTCTGTCCCATCTTCAAGCAGACCACTTGGATTTGGGTTTTGCTCCCAAAATTGCAACAATATCCCCATCTCTCTTCACACCTCTTACTGTTCCTACCCTGTGCTCCAGAAAAGGTTGGAGAGTAGCAGACATGTTTTTGATGTTGAATCAGAAACTGGAGTTCCAAAATGCTTGTAGGTCTAGCTCACATGGGGTTCATCTACACTAGTGTTTCTCAACTTTGGCAGCTTGAAGATATGTGGACTTCAACTCCCAGAATTCCTTAGCCAGGCTTGCTGACTAGAAAATTCTTGGAGTTGAAGTCTATATATCTTCAAGCTGCCAAGGTTGAGAAACACTGATTTACATGCTTGGATGATGGTTCCCATTGAATGTGGTTGCAGACCATGATGGTTGGGATGATGGCTTGCACAGCCTGAAGACTTTCCAGAATGTTAGAGCGGCATTTATCTAGACCAAGCCAGAAGTCCTAGAGCAGTTTTTTCTATTATTTTGAAGACCAGCCTTGGTCAGCTACAATTTCTTATGATCTATCGAAATGTTCTTGGTTGAGATATGGAGATGGCCATCACCTGAGATGGTTTCAAAAAGGAACCAGACAAATTCATGGGGAGTCTCACCATAAGTGGTGAAAGGGGGGCATTTGGGCCTGCAAAAATCCAGTTATCCACTAGATCATACCAAAGCTACAAAGAAAATGCTTGCCCTTTGCTGCCAGTGCATGCCCATCAAGATTGCAAAAGATATGGGGTCATTGGGCACCCAGTTTGATGACTTCTGGAATCATAGGATGCAGACCTTAAAAGGCTTAGGAGCCAAAATGTTTTTCCAAACTGAGCAGATCCAGCTTGAAAACTCATCTTCTTATGCCATACTGGGACAGAAGATCATATAGTGGAATAAAGAGAATCATCATTCTTCAGACTGATTTTAGAAGGCTGCAGGTTGAAGGGCGAAAAGAGAAGAGGTTTGCTTCTTGGAGAGGCCTGTTATTATTTCCACCTTTCACTTGATTGAAAAAAAGTTCCCCTGATTTAGCAGCATGATTTCAGGGTGTTTAAGGGCTGCACATGGAGTGCATTATGCTGTATGTGGCCTGAAAGTTTTGGGTTACCCATCATTGCTTTAGTATGCTGTCAGAAGCCAGCTATTGTAATTATGGCTTAGCATACCCAACTCTGATTGTGTACCCCAGTTTGAATCTGCTTAGAGGTTTCCGATGTAGAACTGATTCTGTTCTTCTTTGAAATCAAAATCAAACCAAGCTTCTCAAGTTTATCTCTCATGAGATTCAGACACTGAGAAGAATCCAATTTGGATAATAATTATGAAGTTTCTCAGGGAGTTTTCCCCCATCTGTAGATGATAATCTGCGACCTTCAGCCTGCGGAGCATGTCCTCTAACCGCTGCCCTCTTTTCTGTTCTTAGCATGAAATGTTGGCTTTCCCAGACAAGGTTCCCTGAATTTCTATTGTGGCTGAACGCACCATTTCCCTCCTCCACAAGTTGCAGGTGCATCTTGGCCATACAAGATAAATCATGGGACTTTTAAGACCTTTTCTGCTCTGTTTTTAAAGACGTGAGTAAACACCAGCCTTGCTTTTGGAAACTAGCAACCAGAGCAGCTTTTCCAAGGCCGTTGATCATTCTTAATGCCAACAAGTGTTTGGAAAAGTAGCCATAAAAGATTTGCATGTGAGAAAACATGGTGTCTGAATATATGTGTGTATGTATCCTATTTTTTAAAAAAAATTTAAAAATCAACAGGCTGAAATAATGGATTCATGTTTGTGTCCCAAATACTATTTTTATTTAATTAAGAAACTAAGAAAATATCTGTTCCTTTTTAAAAAAATATGTTCTTTGTACAGAATCAGGGATGAGGAGTGCCACTCAGTTTAATCTCGACAAAAATTAAAGCGAAAAACTGCAAACATGTACTTAGGCTTACAGGTATAAAGAATCATAGGCCTGGAAGGTACCTTGGAGGTCTTCTAGTCCAACTGCCTGCCCAAGGCAAGAGTCTTATAGCATCCTGTCCAAAATTTTTTTTGAAAATCTCCAGTGATGGAGCACCACAATTCTGGGAGACAAGCTGCTCCACTGATTAATTGTTCTCACTGTCAGGAAATTCCTCCTTATTTCCAGGTTGAATCTCCCTCTGACTAGTTTCCAATCATTGCTCCTTGTCCTGCCTTCAAGTGCCAAGAATAAATCGATGCCTTTTTTCGACAGCCCTTACTGGAAGATGCTATCAGGTCTCCCTAAACCTTCTCTTCATTAGGCTAAACATACCTAGTTCCCTTAGTCTTTCTTAATAGGATTTTGCCTCCAGGGCCTCAGCATCTTCACTGCTCTTCCCTACACTCCTTCCAGGGCCTCAGCATCTTTTTTGTATTGGGTGACCAGAATTGGACACAGTACTCCAAATAATGCTTCACTAGTGCAGTATGAAGTGGTACTATCACTTCCTAAGATCTTGATGCTATCGCTCTGTTGATTGCAGCCTAGGACTTCATTGACTTTTTTGGCAGCACATCATTGGCTCATACTGAAGTAGTGGTCCATCTGTTGAGCCTGCTTATCTTGTATTTGTGCATTTGACATGTTTTTCAGCATTAGAAAGATGGTGTTTTTTTTCAATTTTTCCCCAACATATCTCTATTTTCAAAAGCCTGTGCTAGCAATACTATGAAATCAACAACGAATTTCCCCCTTGAAAGGTAGGACAGGTCATGCCATCTTCAAACTCAATCAATCATAGATTTGAAGAAGTTGGGTTGAAGCCAGTGGCTGGAATCAGGAAACGAATGAAATAATGTAAATCTAGGTTGTCAAGTCTCTGTCAGCAGTGGAGATGAAGAAAGAAGCAGGCAACTGACAAGATCACAATGCACAAAAGTTTGAATGATTGCTGGGATGAAGGCAGTCCAAAGTAAAGTTGAAAAACAAGACACTAAAAAGGACAGAGAATGTTTGATTTTAAGACAACACCGGCCAGAGAGAGGACATGAAGAAGGAAAGGAGGACATGTTCTCCTTTGGCTGGGTGTCTGGTAACCCTAAGCAAACCAGACTTTGTGGCTTTTTCTTGGAGATGTGGGTCCTTGATTCACTGCCAAAGTTCATGTAATTTTATGTTGCTCATGCCATTGGACAGAAGACATTGCCCACCAATTCTTCTGGGAGTTGAGCAAGGCAGGGAAAGCTAATGACTTTTGCTAATCCCAACTGGCCCCAGGGCTCCCTCTCCAGTTACAGGAATCGTGAATGAGAGCAGTGTTTCGAAATGCTCCAGCTTCCTGCCATTTCAGCCCCAGCCAGTTATCCATCCGGCAGCTTAAGGAGATGGTTCCGGATCTGCCAGACTCCTTAGCTACTTGGGAAGATGGACACTGTGCTACAAAGTAACAGGAAGGCTTCTGGGATGGGAAATATAAAGGATGATATGTAATGGTATGTGCAAATGACCTTGGGAGACTGGGCAAAGAGATGATGCCAAGGGACAGCATAGCTTGCAACTGGTAATGGATGAGGCTCAGAAGAGACCGTCTCTAGTTTCTCAGGCTGTAAAGGAGACAGAAGGGAGGATTGTACTTTCAGACTTGTAAGATTGATGTCAGCCTTACAAGGTAGATGAGACAGGAATCACAACCGGAAGAACTAATTTCACTTTATTGTAAAACTATGTTAATATAATCTTGTAAATCTGTAATCCTTCTACTGCCTCCTTTACAGCCTAAGAAACTATGGAGAGTCCTTTTGAGTCTCTTGCCCCGCTCATTATTTAGCTATGGTCTATAAAATCTCTTATCTGACCATTCTCTAGGCAGCATTTCTTTTCCCCATCTCCCAAGGTCTTTCTCACATACCATTATACACTATCAGCTGTGTGCTATCACTACATCCCAAACAGGATTGTGAGATTTTCACACTTTTGGGCAACCTGGACTGAAAATGGGCAATGTAGTTTCCTGCTATTTGGAGGCACAAAAGGGTTAATGCAAACCCTAGAGAAAGCTTAATGCAGTAAAAACACACACACAAACTGATGCTGAAAACTAAGGAAAACAAAACTGGGACATTCTTGCCTCCCTTCAAATATGTAAAATTAGCTGATTTCTAACTTGTAAGAAGCCCTGTGCAATGCTCAGATGGTCATGAAGTTAGAGTGGGGGGATTCCCCTGGATACAAGTTCCAAATCATGGCTTTTTCTTCAACAGACTTCATTTTCAGAACATTCCCCTTGTCCTAAACTTAAGCATTAAGGTTGGTGGTGATCCAAATGCCAAGCTTAGTGTCATTGCAGAAACCTGCCAGTAGGGGGCACTGTTAACCTATGGTTCCTTTTGTGCTTGGGCACCACTGAGCCCCTTAGAGTTACATGGTAGTATTGCAGGGTTCCTAGTGGTTGTCAGGTGACAGAAGAAGCCAATACGAGTTACTCTGCAGTATTAAAACCTGAGCTCTACCAGGGCACTTCAGTCTGCTCAACCTGAACTTAGGGAAGAATAGAGACCTCAATCCCCAGGAGCCTATTGGAAAGGAGTAGGATATTAGAGTACTAGTATGTTAAGAAAATTTCCCTAATATGCTAGTTAACTATATGCAGGTAAGAGCGCATGTATGAGGGATTTCTGAGGAGCCAAACACCATCATCTGCCTAAATACAGATTGAATACTTCAGTTCTTGAATTCATACTTGGCATAAACACATGTCCTGCTTTCCAGAGCCCACAAACACCTTGGATTCCCTGCCCACCCCCCCGTCCAATGCTTGCTACCTCTTCCTTGTACCATTTGGGAAGGTGGCTTCACCCATTCTTGGCCCCACCCTCCCCAGGCATGCAGCTCTTGAGAATACTCAACTGAAGTGGCTCCTCTGGGCTTCAGCACTATTGAAGATGGCTAGGTGAGGACAGGCCTTCTCCAGTCTCCCTTGTTAGGTTAGCAGCTTGGTCCAGTGGATGTCCCAGAAGGCCTTGGGGTGGGTCTTCCCATGGCATGGTGTAGCATCAGAAGTCAGCAACTGGCCAACACTGATGTTTCCAGAGGTGGGGCCATCAAT
>JANHZU010007375.1:328989-342689 GCA_032468055.1 Acrochordus granulatus | reverse complement strand
GTAGCATTTGAGTGCCTGTATTCCCTGACTGCCAAATTTCTGAATGTCAGATACATTATAGCAGAAGAACTATGAGTGTCTTGAATCCTTCTGAATCAGGCTAAGAGATAATCTAGTCCAGCATTCCAGTTCACATAGCAGTTCAAAAAATCCAAACTGAAGAAGAAACTTTGCAAATGCATCTTTTGGACTTGGAAGTTGTGTCTCCTAAAATCATAATAAAAATGTTAACTGGGATATTTGCTCATCCAAAGATTGCCCACCTCTGGGGTAATGCATATCAATGGGTGCACTTTATGCCTTGGGTATTCCATCTGCCCCATGTACTTTGGATCTTCATAATAGAGAGAAAGAATGGTAGAGAAAGAGGGAAAGGAAATAATAGAGAATACAGAACACAGGACACACAGTACAATTGCAGAAACACTTTCAAGTAATCCTCGACTTAACAATTTGATTCATTTAATCAAAATTATAATGGCGCTGAAAAAAGTGACTTACATCTCTTCACACTTACAACCAACGAAGTGTTCCCATGGTTATGTGATAATATTGGATGCTTGGCAACTGGCATGTATTTTCAAAGGTTGCAACATCCTAGAGTCATGTGATTGCCATTTTATGACCTTCCCAGGGGACTTCCAACAAGCAAAATCAATGGGATAGCCAGATTTGCATAACATGATTCACTCAACAACCACAGCAAAACAAGTCATAAAATTGGGCACAACCCCTAACCACATTGCTTAATGACAGGAGTTCCAGTTCCAATTTTGGTTGTAGGTACATATCAGTATGACTCAACACATTCCCCATGTTCAAGAGGAGATGAAAGGTTACAGAATACAGGCATGGACACTTCTTAATCTACAGCAACCCTCCAAAGCAGGTAGCTTTTGGCTATATTGGACTCAATAGCATTTAACATCGAATCTCCTAGAGCTGATGTGAGTTAAAGGCTAGCACATCTGGGAAGACCCCAGTCTAGGAAATGCTGATGTAGAATCATATATCTTAAGTATCTTAATGGATCTGTTTGAAAATTGCTAGTGGAGAGTACTGAACAGTCAAAACGGGGTACCCCAGTGGCAGTGGCAGTTTTGGATTAAAATAGCTGGAATGTTATTCAACAGAGTCTTGACTCACAAGAGGGTTGCCCCTGGTTACAGAGGAGGTTTTCCTAGATTAAAATAAGACTTTTACAGATATGCTTTGGCCAAGTGGCAGATGCAGACCCTCCTGCTGAAAAAAGAATAAGGACAGAGCTCCTCTAATAGTTCTGGCATGGCTAGCGAAGCATCTCTGTGGGATATATATTATTATTGTTCATCATTCAGGAGCTAATGTGAGTTTCATGGTTGGTAATATCTAGGCTTTACCTGGGAAAGTATTCAGTTTGTATGTTAAGGTACCAGGTGCTTCTGGGCAAAGTGAGCTACTCACAGTCACCCGATCTTCCTTCCTTCTCCCAATTCCTCCTACTCACCCAATTAATGAATCATCATCTCGTGCTCCTATTCTCTCACCCCACTTTTCCTTATGAAGAACGGTTTCTAAAGGTCTTTAAAATGGTTTCTGCAGTGGGAATTAATTGCAACTCAAAACACTCATGCCTAGGTGGCAGTGTATTGCAAATAGGGGAATGCAATGAGTCAACAAATGGAGGTGGGAGCAGAATCTAGGAAAGCAAATTAGAAATTCATCTCTTTCTAGAGCTGGATTTTGAAGTGCTGTGATCCTAGGCCATTGCATCAGTCTGAGTTCATGTTGGACTGGAGGATAGAGTAGAATGAAAGGAAGCAGAGTCGTCGCAAAGGAGAGACTCTGTTTCAAGTTGGGCAGTGAAAAGCTCTGAAGAGGGCCTTTGTGTGGTGAAACTTTGTGTGACACATCCTTTTTAGGCTATTTCCCAAAGTAACACAGTCCCCTTACTTTTAATACTAAAACAGAGCATCTTTATTGCTTTGTCTTACCTTACTTCTGAAGTCTCCTGGCAAGTTTGCTTGCCAGAAGCGAAGCAACTTCTGACTATGCACAGGGTTTCTGATGCTTTCAGACAATTACTGAAAGTGTTGCAAGAGGCTTCTACACAAGAGGCTTCTACAATGCAATCTTTTTATCTAGTTTAATTGCCCTATAAAGGCCCAGAACAATTGCATTGCTTCCTTATCTCGATAAGGCAGATTATGTTGCCATTGTAGCAAGTGCCA
Organism: Acrochordus granulatus; assembly: GCA_032468055.1. Lineage (NCBI taxonomy): Eukaryota > Metazoa > Chordata > Lepidosauria > Squamata > Acrochordidae > Acrochordus > Acrochordus granulatus. Next base: position 340,479 of record JANHZU010007375.1, on the reverse strand, counting down.
TTGTGGCACTTTTTGAGGAAAAATTAGGTCATCTCACACAGGCTTGGTTTCAATGGATGTATTGTAGCAGCAGAAGCACATTATGGCTGTGATCAGTGAGGAGGTCTATTTAGGAGTCTTTCATTGGGGTCAGGCAACATTTGAATATTGGTATTAAGGCTTCTAGCCAAACTTTTGACTAAGGTTGGGTGATAAAGATATGGGAAGGATGAATTTGATCAGTTCCTTTTAAATGTTTTTTGAGTTTGTATGTCAGCTGGAATGCAGTGTTATAATAAAATCTGCATTTTTCCAAATCTTGTAATCCATTTAGCTATTCAAAAAAGTGCACCTGTTTGTAAAAGCATTTGCAGAAATCCATATATTAATGGAAAGAGCATATAAATGTGTATGTTTGGATAAATATGTGTCAATATGCGCTGTGTTTTTCTCAGATATCATAAATGAGCAAAAACAGGAGAGAGAGAAGACATAAATAAGATAACCTGAATCAAATCAAATTTGGCAGGTCTTTCACTGAGAGCAAGCTTTTTTTAAGTTCAAACCATACAATATGACCTTCAGATTATGAAGATCTTATCTACCTAAGAGATTGTATAATATTTGGCTGGAAATTGATGTAAAAGAGCAACATCAATCAGGAATATTAAAATAAAAAATGCTGTCAAGTTTTGATTGACTTCTGGCGACCACTCTGGCATAGCCATGCAGTCATCTTGGTGAGAGTATGGAAGTGGTTTGCACTGTCTTCTTCCTATTTTTTTAACCTCTTAGTCTGTCTGGTACCCTGGTACTCCCTGGTGATCTACTACTCAAATGGGTGGTTTTAAAGCCTTCATAGTTTCTTAATTTCCAAGCCCAGACAAAATCAGCGAAGGCTTGCTAGCTGCTGAAGCAAGAGATCTCAGAAAAGTTACCGTTGGATGAACAGCTTCAGCACCCTGGATAGCTCTGCAGGTGCAGTATTGTAGCTCCACCTGGTCAAATCAACTGCTGAATATGCTATTCCTCTTTTCCTCTTGTACACAGTTGTAGCATATTTCATCTTTCATATTGAAAATCTGTTTTTGGTTAAGAGCAGTTCAGATTACTTTGAAGCAATCAATTCATCTTGTATAATTCTCATTAATCCCCCTTTTAATGTTCATGACCATATAAGGTGACATTGTGTGCCTAAGTGTTATTTGAACAAGTACTTTCTTCTCATTTGCCCTGAAATCGGTATTACTTGGGTCCATAGGGACCCTAACCCTAATCAGAAAATGGATAAGACATAGCAAACTCAATGACACTACGTGAACTATATGGAACCCATTGTGAGGATCTACATTTTAGGGTCATTAAGGGAGAGCAAATATATCCCGTTATATGATTTGTAATTTTATAAACTCCATTTTATCCCTTCATCATCAACCAGCATCCCTCATATTGCAGAACTGATTTAAACTCTGATGCAAGCCAAGAACAAGAATGAGAAAGACCTTTTTCAATATACATTATGCAACAATCACTCTCTCTCCTACATGTTTTTGCATATTCACAAGTGCTGTTGCAGACCTAAACACCCCCAGCCTGACCCACTCTTTGAACATAGTTGTGGAACTCTGAGAAATAGTGAGATTAGTCATTCTTTCTGAGTAGGAGGATATTTGTGAGAGGAGAGGAAGCTAGAACAGCCATCAGTTTCTGAAAACTGTTAACATGCCACAATTGGCTTCAAGAGCTATCTGTCACATGAGCAAATGGTGCCTAGTCACCAGAGGATACAATGGAGCTGGGAGAAAAACAATTAAGCTTCTGATCAACTCAGCATTATTATATTGGCTGAAAAAATTCATTACATGGTAACTATCAAATGAGGACTTTATATGTGATATTATTCTTGGTAAATCTGTTTACAGGAGAATAGAGAAGAGCAACCCAAATTATTAGGGCAGTTAGACCAGCTTTCCTATAAAACAAGCAATTGAGATTTTTTAGCCTAGAAAGAGATGGATAATGGGGAAACTTGATAGACTTAAATAAGTTCAAGTACATTGTAGAGAAAGAGAGCAAATCTCATCTTATAATGTTAAAACTGGAAGCTTCAGAGCATATTTAATTCTGAATGTAAATATGAGGGGAATCCTGCCTGATTAAAAATACTTTTTAAGATAAAATCACCATGTGATCCATTCAATCAAAATCTGCATTCCTCCTCCCTTCTTTCTCCTAGTTTGTGTATGGGTGCTCAGTTGAGTTATAATTGCTTTTTCTGTCTTTAGACATCTCAAATGATGATGCTTTTATGTCCTTTAAAATCAGAGAGGATCTTACATTGGTTTTGTTTCAACAGTTTTATCACTATAAACATAGAAAACAATTTTCTGGCAGCCAAGCAACAATGCTGGACATTATGTAGGATATACATAGTGTGTACACACACACATTTGCACCACTGAGTTTTTAATTTCTCATCATATAACCCACTTTCTCATGTTTATGGTTGAATAAAACCTACTTTCCCTTCCATGAATGTAAAATTTCATGTTTATGGTTGAATATAAACCAAGTTGTTCGTTTTTCCAAGGCATACAGTGAAAGAGTACAGTGTGGTTTCCAGAATTCCTTTGTAATTTGACAGCAGATCAGCAACACATCAAAGGAGTATTTTCTCATTAAAATTCAACTCATTGAAAGCTATCTTTCTTGAAAGCCTTCTTGGCATATTATGCTTTTCCAAAAATGAAACCCAATGGGCAAGACAAGAGAGAAAAAAGGGGAAGTCAAACATGAGAACATTTCTGCCTTCCATCTGTTACAATTATTGCATCAGCTTTAATTACCGTGGAACTTTTCCATCCCTTAAAGCGTGGCTGTCTTCATCAGATGCTGTCACTGGAACAGTTTCTTTTTTCTTCATGGATTCTAACAATTCATTATCAACTATTGTTCCCTTCCCTGATTCCTAGTTTAAATAGTTCCTATTCAATGTATTTTATATTTATATCTTATTTTTCTATCTTTCTATCATACAAGTACATACATTGATCTTCTTAAGAGAGGACTTGGGACTCATATTAACTTCCCAGTTGCAAACTGGACCCTGCAGCTCACCACTAGTATATGCAAGATGTACTGTACACTTCTGCAGAAAAGTCTCTGAGCAGAAGAAAAATGAAGGTAGTTATTTTTATTATTTTAAAATTAAATTTATACCCTGCCTTTGGGGTACATGAATCCTATGAATCCTGAAGGATGTGTCCTCTCCAGTGGCTCTACTTAAGAATACTGGCTTCCCATTGCTAACAGTAGCAGACAAACAGCACTATGACGACAGTCACTGGGAAGATAGGCTATTTTTAGTTTAAACTACTTGGATGGTTTTAAGGAGAGGAAATGTGGCATATAAAAGCTTTAATTAATAAATAAATAAAATTTAGGAGGAAAGGAGAGAAGCAGAGCTGTTGGAAAATGTCATGACCTTCTGGGGACATTTGGTGAAGTCCTTTCTTCTTCATTTGGTCTGCCCATCTATTTGATTCACACAACACATAATCCAATCACACTTCAGATGAGTATGTTGTGCTAATCCAGCCCTGTGATTAGTTCATGGCTCTGTAGGTCATTCAAATTCAGAAACTGGACGAATTGACTAAATTTTAGTTAACCATCCTGAGAATGCTGTGGACAGACAAGAAAACAAGCAAATGGAACAAATCAACCCAGAGTTGTCCCTTGAGGCACAAATGACCAAATTATCCTACTTCAGACAAAGAACTAGCTTTATGGAGAAGCTTTGATGCTGAGAAAAGTGGAAGGAATAAGAAGAGGATGATCAATAGCAAGGTGGGTGGACACAATTGCAGTGGTGATGGGTGCACTTTGGAAGATCTGAAGAACCAGATTAGGGACAGATTGTCATGGAGAAAATATATGTGGTTACTCAAAGTTGACAAACTGGTACATATTTAATTCACCTATGTAAAACAGCCACTGAGTAGAGAGTGTTGTCTAATATATGCACAGTTCTAAAACTTCACTGAGGTCAAAGTTTTTTTTTCAAGTGCTCCATTTGGCATTGGTTCCTGTATTGTAGAAATTTATCAATCTGCTGAACAAAAATCCCAGCCTGCTGGGATCTTTAATCAACTATATTGTTTTCAGAATGTTCTGTGGTTATTTCCCCTATCTCTGTATCTTTCCACTTAGACTTAGCTGCTACTTTCTTTTTCTATAACTTTTACTTTTCATTCCCTTATCTACAGAACAAACAGAAAAAAGCCCACATAGCAAACTCTTTGCCTACAGATTGAGTGCAAAATCCTGGGCAGAAAATTGGCTCCTCCATCTGTTTGGCTTCTTCTACAATCTGCCTTTGAAAAGATACTTTTGCATAAATCTTGGAAAATGCTGTACCTGTAATTATGCTTAAGAAAATGGGAGGAGGGTATGCTTCTTTATCCTTTCCTCTGCTTCCACAGAGAGATGCATTTGAGGTTAAACACATACTTTGAAGGAAGGGCTCTAAAACAGACTGCCATCAACTGAAATCTCTGTTTCTGCATGGGTGTATGAATAACTTAGTTTGCAGTTTGCCGTATACCTGTAACCTCTTTGCAATTTCAACTCCATTCTCCAACTGTAAGGCTACCCCAGTCACTTAAAATAGCAATTTCAAAGAAGGGAATTTTTGCAGTCCAGTTCACAGCAAATTTTGCTTGGATTGATTCAGACAGACATAAGCATTTATACATTTTTTCAGCAGGGCACTTGAAAAACCTTAACCAATTTCCTAGCACTTGGTTTTTAGCTTGTAGGTTTTGGACTACAACTTCCATATACCTGATGGTTCTGACAAAATTGAGTATAATTGTAGGCAAATTATCCGTAGCTGCCAGCTTGCTTATCCTTCCCACAAATGGCAAGCTGCTCCTTTGGGTTTTTTTTTTCTTTACTAGCTTGCAATTTTTCCATTTGCATTAGCCAAAATAATTTTACTTTTTCTGAAAAGGAAGTAGTTTCTATAGTGAATTTAAGTATGCTGCCATTCCCTATCATTGTTTGTGGGTGGTGGAAGAATTATAATATGTTTGAATGTGCAGAACAATGTATGGGGAACAATCTGAACAGCAATCCATGCCACAAAACCCAAAGATCTCTAGATTTACGTTAATAGGGGTACTGAGCTTTTCTTTACATATGGTGCAGCTGCACTGACATTTAATGTATCAGCTCCAGATACATTAAAGTAGTTGCACTACTTCCTACCCACCTTTATGATGTCCTGGATTCACCCTGGAATATCCTTTCTTTGTTATAATTTCTGTTTGAGCATTGCAAGTAAAATGGTAATGATAATTGTATCCCAAGGAATAAGTTAGTGACAGTGGATTTCTTTCCACGTAGCTCCACTCTTGAACAAAAGTGGCACTCAGGCTCATGAAATTGCAGTTTTGGACCAGTTTGGATGACTCACCAATATTTTTGATGTTATTTTCATCTTTCAGGCCACTGGGAATAATTTGGAGTCTCATCTGATAGATTGATTACAGGTCATCAAGTTATTATTGGCTCTTAGTGAGCACATATATAATATCCACTCTATAGTGTTGGGCAAGCCACTGCAATTAAGGTTGTTGATCAGTTTTTCTTGGCCCGGTGTCATTTCAAAGAGCAAACCAAGTCTTACAGTCAATGATTTCTTTACTGACATTTCTTCATTTACTACAGAAGATAATCAAAAGGATAAAATCTGTATGTATTCTATATCACATATGCAAAAATTACTGTATTTCCTGTTAAAGAAAATATACTTTAAATTTGACAAAGTTGGCATATTACTGGAAGTAAGTTAACTGACAAGCTGTATGCCTCAGCCTGAAGGGCAAGAAATTAATTATTCATTATAAATATGCAATTATGAACCAGGCAGGAGGACAATCTGTCTTACACCCAGCCTTTTTCATTTTCTTTAGTGAGAATATTTCAAATATATTGATTCTTTAGAAATTCCACCAAGATTTTGCTTTAACTGATTTCATACCTCTAATATTGAGAATGTGCAGAAGTGATGCAACCCACCAAATGTGCTGATTGGAGGCATCTAGTTAGAAATGGAAACCCCTTTTCAGAGGATAAAAGATATAGTAGAGCTGCCCCATGAATTTGTAAGAGTAAATTTGCATAACAGATTTGCAAAAACTTTAAAAAAAGAATTTGTTGAGACATAGATGGAATTTGCTAGTGGGGTAAAAAATCGACAAAAATCCATTATGTTTTGGGAAAAAATTACTCTGAAAAATATGGTATTTCTAAAAGTCAGTATAATATACATAACCTGTGCATGTAGTAAATTGAGAGCTAGTTATGAGAGGGGGAAGTGCTTTTATCATATCAATTTTTATGAAAAATGCTCATATTTGGAAAATGTTGTTATACCTCCATTAAAAGTGATGTCTTTTAGAGAAAATTACGCACAAAAACTCTTCATGCTAGGGAAAATTGTGAATGACAAATGAATGCAGATATTTTTTCTATGCATTCTTAAAAACCGTATTCCATAGAAAAGTGAAACAGTGTGTTTGTGTGCATACATGTACACAGACACTAATGAATGGATGAATTTTAGCCTTAATCTGCCGATGTAGTCCTATTATCTACACATTTTTGCACTAATTTTTTTCCCATCTCTGATTCTCTGTCTCTTAACAGTTTAAAAAACAATGATAAAAAAACAAAAAAATACAGAATAAAGAAGAACAAAAATCAGGGAGAGAGAGCCAGAAGTGCAAAAAAGAAAATAGAAAAGGAAAAAAAAAATACAAAGAAGTGGCTTCCAATCTTCTTTACAGCAGTTATAAATACAATTATAAATTCATCTCTTTCCCTAAAGTTTCATCATGACTCTCTTTTTTCTGTAATCTATCCTGCCTAATCAACAAAATGATAAATTTGTTTTTTTCTATGTTATGCAAGAAGTCAATAAGGAGTTTCTGGTCAGTAAAAAATATAGTTATTATCTTTTCTCTGATCAAATCTATAATCTTCACCAACCTCCTTCCTTTGAGGTATTGCCACATCTTTCCATCTTTGTGCATACAATCATCTCACTGCATTTATCATGTACAAGACAAAGTTCCATGACTTTTCCACTATCAGTCCCGAGAGGAGGGTTTCTGGTCTCAATTGTATAATAATCTTTAAAATCTTCTGATGTATTTTAATCCAATATTTTTAGCTTTTTTACACAGGATAGCATGTGTAAAAGCACGATAAAATGACCCTTTTTGTTTTTCACATTTCCAACAACAATGTGAAGTGTCTTTTTATATTCTAGACAACTTCTCTGGTGTTATCTATCAACAGTACATCATTTTATAAAAGTTTTATAAAGATTTTAGCCCTGTGCAAATTTCAGTCCTTTCAACCGTGTATTTCCCCATGGTTTGATCTGCATATCATAACTAAACTTTTTAGCCCATTTTATCATATATTCTTGTTCTTCTGTTTCAAATTTCAATAAAAGTATTTATATTTTAGCAATTACATGTTCATCATTTGTATATAATTTGATATAAATTTGAATATAAATTTGTATATAATTTGATGTAAATTTGAAATTTTCTTTTCAAAAACAGCCTTACAATGTTCACTCCCATAAACGTTTTTGTCTCCTTTAAAGTGTAAATAATAACAGTAAAAAAAATTGGCAACTACCGTATATCCCTCTGCCATCAATTATTCTCTTGATTTTTATTTTGTATCACCTGTGAATCTCCAATCTTTTGAACATGTTTGGCTGTAAAAAGGCATATGTGCATCATTACCAACCTCACAAGTTGGCTGTGTGTGGGGGAGGGAAGGGAAGGAAGGCAGAGGGAATATATCTATAGCCCCCGTTCCAAAGGGGTGACAACCAGGGTGGTGATAATAAATAAATCATGTCATTTCGGTACTCTGTGTCAAGCATGAAACCATGTTCAACAACAATCCAATCTGTGGATCTGTATTAACTTTCCATATCACCAAGACACTATTTTTTGAACATGAGAATTCAATTAGATTGGGATTACTGTTTGATATTTATTACTGAAATTCCTTAATGCTTTCTTTCATAAGTTATTTCTGAAGCTTTATAATTTAATAAAGTATTTGTTGTTCTTTTTCATGTATTTTTACTAAAACTTGATTTTATTCCATACTAAAATAGTTAATAAATATGCCAAAATCTGACTCATTCTTTCAGTCAAGTAAGAGTTTTTAGCTTTTTAAAGGGATGCCTTAAGTATCATCTATGGGAAAATTTATAATTTCCGTTTTGTTTTGCTGAAAATCACACCAAATTGCCCTAATCTTTTACAGGATTTTTTTTACTGTGATTTTAAATAGATTGGTATTGAAATAAAAGATCTTGGAAGCACATGCAGTGTGATAACCATTCCCCAACTCTTATACTCTTCCATTAGTGGAATTTTCTTCAATCAGTTAGAGGACTCTTCTTTTATATGTTGATAGCTAATTTACTTGGGAGCCTTAAGTAAGGGACTTTTCAAAAGCTTTTTGAAAGTATAAGATCTTTGCTATATTATCCCATTAACTTAATTAATGCTTGTTGACATTACTCTAAAAAGCCACTAAGATAAAGCTCATTTTAGCAAAACTATGTGGTTTCTTCTCTAAGAATAGTTCTGTATTAAGGATAGCAAAATGATTCAGTTCAGAGATGATTTAGTCAAATCCATGAAACACTTTTTGTTTGTTTTGGAATGGTAATTTGAAGTGTCAATTGAATTAAGTACTTTGAAACTGATTTACTGATTCAGAAAAATCAAGAGCTCAGTAAATTGAATCAGTGTGAATCATCAAATTAGACTGAATCGTCAAATTAGATTAAATCAATGACTGGAATCAAATCAGAGCCAATTCATTAACATATGTTTTATATCTCTGATAATTTAATATTTAATAAAGCTTTTCCTCTCTTCTTCAAGATCTTTTTTTAAAAATTAAATGGCACATGGTTCAGTGTTACGTTCTCTGGTACATAATTTTTGTAAAACCATCTAAAATTTTGCGTCTGAGTTCTTTCAGAGCTCCTGGTTGGAGACTGTCTGGAAGCATCGATTTATGTAAGGGCATGAGAAAGCAAGAAGATTGTATGGTGCATGTCATGTGTTTGTGATGAAGGTCAGTGATAGACCAGCTGAAACAACAGGAAAGTTGTAATAATAGATACCTTTCGCCCCTCTGAATATATAATGCTAGATTAATAACTTACAAGAATATTAATGAATTTTGAGAGAGGTAGCTCACCTCTCAATTGATAAATAGTAATAATAAATAGTAAAGCAACTCTAGAAATATATTACTGTAAATGTTTAAATTTTCTTTTTTACATATATGTATATATAAATTAATTTTCAACAACCTAGAAAAACAAAATAACAAAACACAACATAAAACAACACATAACAACAAGTAAAACAATATCTACAATGCAGCACAAAACAAAAAGAAAAAAAAGAGGGAAGGGAAAAAGGAAAAAAAGGGGAAAACAAACCCTCTCTCATATAACATTCCTGAGCTAAATCTGTGGGGATATCTTTCCACAACATACTTACATTCTAATCTCATTAATACGTTAACTATATGTTACAGCTTTATATTACAATTCATTTTAACTATAATATACATTTCTGTTCTATCAAACTATATATATGTTATGTTATGTTATGTTATGCACTTTTCTTCTTTTTTACTCCTATTACACATTCCTTTTCTACCAGCCTACTCATTAACATATCAATATCTTAATTAATATGTTTACATTTTCCACTAGATCTTACATTGTATTTATTTGACATTTTTCTATGCCACTGCAATCAAAACAACTCAAATGCCTGTGATCCTGCTGAATATATTTAATTAAAATTCTTCAAGCTGCTTTTGAATGAACAAGGCATGTTTGTGTTGTAATTGTTCCTTTTACAAATATTGTGTATTTGTATTTCACCAGGGTGTAAGGCAATCCAGATAGAAATAGTGGAGAAAGGTTATAGATGGTTAAGTTATAAGGTAATAGAAGGTTCAGCCTTGTGACTTTGGGGTTAGAGGGTTGAATACTGCTAGGAAGATCAGCAGGAAAGAAATATTTTTTTTTACAATCACCACCCACTTCTAGCTATATTTCTGGCTATATTGATTATGATTTCCTTATTGTACATTGCTTTTTGTTTATTTCTGTTTGATCAAACTGTTTTCTGTTTGCACAGTAGAACTGATTTTTAAGTAAAGCCTGGAGTGATTTTTATAAATCTCACTTCAAAACTAGTTTCAGCCTTGATGCATATGAGCATATTGTCATCCCCATAAAGACAGGTAGAAAAATTATCTCTATGTTCTAAGGGCTCTCAGGTTAGATCTCTTTCTTTTCTTTTCAGCACTAATTGGAATGGAATAGGATGCACGTCAGTGGCTAGAGAAAGGTGAGATTAGGTCTCTTGATGAAGCTGAACTAGACTTAAGCAGCTATTTTTTGGGAAGGGTGAGGGCATCTCTGTAGATCTCTGCTGGTGAACCTTAAAGGTTTGTAAAACATGAAATTGCTGCTCATATGTGCTCACACACATGCACATGCCCATACTAAGAGACTTGCATCTCGAGACAAATCTATGCACATCTGATGATGTCTCCACTCTCTTAGACTAGGCACAGCGGCAGCCAGTTAAGATTCTACTAAATTTAGTTCTCTTTATCTCAACGTAAGCACGGAAAATAGTGTGGAGAATGGCATTCCAAGCCAATTTTCTTCTTGAATATATATTGTTGGTGTGAAATCTCATCTGCAGGCAGGCGACACTGCTGCTGAGAGAAAGAGAGAGAGGAACAGGAAGAAGAGGTGAAATAGTGGGGAAAAGTGTGAAAGAAAGAAGAGCTAATTTTCCTTCTCCGGTTGGCAATGTTGCCTGCATTAAGAGGGATTATGAGTACTCCAATTCCATTCAGCTGTTCCAAAGTTGGGAACAAAAGAGAGAAATTATAAGCCAAGGTGAGTTTCAGACTATTCTGGGAGGGGAATTAACATGGGAGCAAATGGAGAGGGGAAATAATGATACATGCCTTGTAATGCCATGCCATGAATTATACACTTTTTAACAACACTGTGACAGATAACACAAGTAGTTTATACATGACAGACTTATGACACACTTGCTTTGTCACACTGTGACTCTAGAGAGCTCTGGAGATGACCTTGTAGAAACTACACATAGATAACAATAGTTTCATCACCAAAAGCATACTTTAATCCCAGTAAGCTGTGAAAGTGTGAGAAAAGTTCAGATTGACTCCTCCTTCATGCACTGCAGTATAAGAGGGAGAGAGGAGAAAACCCAGTCAGGCTTTCAAAGCTCTGTTCTCATATCGCAACAACAGTTTAAAAAACAGGCATCTGGACTGGATTTTTTTCTCAAGTCGAAGACGTTTCACCTTTAATCCAAAAGGCTTTCT
>JANHZU010007375.1:310280-325140 GCA_032468055.1 Acrochordus granulatus | reverse complement strand
CCATACTGTTCTTTTAGATTGAAGAAGACAATTTATCACTGTCATTTTGAACATCAGAAGCAGCAAGAATAACATGAATGCAATGAAAGGGGAAAAGCTATAAGAAATAAAGGCATAATATTAATCTCAATGAATTTACTCTTGTCCATTATTTTTTATTTAAAATAAATCAAGAATGCAAGAATATATAAATTTGGGGAAAGCATTAGGAAAATATATCTTGGTCTTTAATAATACTGTTTCCCCCTTATTTTTAAATTACTACTCAGAAAAAATTATCTATTTTACCTAGCATGGCAGATGCTGTATGATTCTATCTGTATTATGACTTTTTCCCAGAAATTTGATCCAAAGTCTCATATGAATATATTAGGGTCTTGTGTTTTATTTTAACAATGACTTTTCTTGCTCAGGAATGAAGATTACAGAATTATAAAATAATGCAATTAGAAGAGGCATCTAGACTATGAAACTTAAAAGAGGTTATTTAGGCTATGTTTGTTTCAGGAAGTAACTCTTTTAAATGGTCATTTAGCCACTAGATTTAAGAAGATGAAGGGAAGGAGAAAGCTGGTCCCTCTTTCTCAACCCAACTCAACTCATGTTGTTGGAAAAATAGGAGGAGAAAGGAATGGTAGCCACCTTGAGTTATTTATCCAAATAATAAGGTGGGGTAAAAAAATCTAAAATTAAAAAAATAGATTAATTTTGATCCTGGAATGAGGAAAAGAAAGAAGACAGACTGATGAAGAGAAAGTCATACTCATATTGCTTTCCTCGTTCGTAATTTCATTTGTCAACTTTCCCCAGTGATACATTCATCCTTTCTATTCTCTACAAAGTTGTAGGGAGCCTACAGGAGGTTTTGTTAGAGGGATATCAAGAATCATAAAAATATATTTCCAGTGTTTTCTGTGGAAGTCTGGTAGTGCTTAGAATGGCTGCAGGGCATGAAATCTCTTCCATTTCTTCTATTGCCTCTGAGCAAGCTTTTGGGAAAGAGAGGAAAGGGTGATGTTGCAGAGAATGGCATCATGCAGCCTTAGTTCCTACTGGGCTGCAGACAACACCATGATACTCTTGATTCTTAACTGGCCTATATTTAAACTGTTGAATTATGAATGCACCAGATGCTTGACGATTAATTCGTTGTAATCATGACCATTAAGAACTGAAGCAACAGAGTGGGGAAGGAATTCACACACTACTACTTGCTGTAGTTGTTGAAGCAATATTGTATTGGTCTTGACCCTTAACATTACTCAAGGCAAATTCTTCCCTGCTTATATTTTATGAGTGGTCCTGCAAATATTTGTTATGATTTTACGTGAATTCCTAGTAGCTGGCTTTTTCATCTGCTCTTCTTCCAAACAAGCTTCTCTGGAAAAGAGAGTTACTTAAGCATATTTTTAAATCTTACTGTCACATACTGCTTTTTTGTATTGAATTTTAGCACTTGGAGTATTGGAACTTCCTCTAATATAACCCCATATTTTAATCTTTCATCATAAGGGATTTCTACCTTTTGGCTTTATAGTTTTGTACAAGGTACGCAGGAATCAGAATCTAGTTTTGAATTTCTTCTCCAGGTTTAAAGCCTGGAGAACATTGCTATAAATAGTATTCTGTCTGTTTCAGTCTATACTGCATTTCTATATAAACCTGAATATCACAAACACACTCAGAGATATATCTTTTTCTTTAGGACAGGGAAGGTGAAGATTGGTGGGAAATACAACACAGCAATGTGGAAGAAATTTGCCTGTAACTATGGCTGAAAATCAACTACTTGCAAAGCAAGATGATGGGAAGATGATGGTTGCTGTTTTGCCATCACAATCACTCAGAAATGTATTGAGATGTTCAACATGTATCTCTGTGTGCCCCTGGCATGTATTTATTTTTTATGAATATTTTTTTGTTTGGAGAAGATTTTATAAAAAATTAAAAAACAGAGAAACGTAGGGAAAGACATAGAAAAAGAAAGAGATTATAAAAGAAAAAGTGAACAATAACAAAAAAGCAAGGAAAAAAACCCAAAGAAGCAATTTCTGATCTTCTCTGCAGCAATTATAAATACAGCAATTACCGTCTCCACCCTTATTGAATATCATAGTTCCCTTCTTCCTATAAACAAACCTTTTAAATCAATAAATCCCAAAAACAGCAGTTCATTTTTATCTATTTTTAGCAAAAAGTCCATAAATATTTCCAGTCTTTTAAAAAAGTAGTAGGAGTTGCCTCCTTAATCCAACAGGTCAGTTTAGCCATTTCTGCAAATTGTGTCACTGGAATTTATTCTAATCACATTTTTTCTTGATTACACTGTGATGACCATATTGGGAATCTGCTTTTATAAAGAGGGAATTAATTGATGAACACTTTTAGAACACCTATAATGACAAAATAGATAGTAACATAAAATAATGACAAAGTCTCCCATGTCATGAATTAGACAAACAAGAGAAGTGGACCAAAGTGTGTTTTATCTTAAATGCCAGATTAAAAGGTGAGATTTAATCGGATACTAAACCCAGTTGAGCCTAGGCTCTGTTTCTTGCTGGAGTTCTCAGTGGGAAAAAAAGTGCTCCATGTTTCTAGTAAATGAGAAATTTGTCAGCTGTAATGTCAGTTTATCTAAGTTCTATTTCCTGAACCAAATGTGAATGTAGTTAAATGTGAATACTGGTGCACTTCTGAATTTTACAGTATGTAATACGAACAGGAGAGAGGAAAGGAAGGAGAAACAAAATGGAGATGGAAATGTAAGCTTCAGAAATGAGTGCTGCCACCACCCCAAAAAGGAACGGATTATATTAGAGAAAGTTTGCTCACCAAAAATGTGTAGGCTCAGAGAAATGGATGTGAAGATCTATATTAATTTATGTATTGATGTGTAATACATAATTCAATTTATCCTCCAGTTTGCACTGAAGAACTTGGTTCAACCCAGAAAAGATAGAGTGATGATTCAAAGGATTCCTTGGAAGGCAAGAATAGTTAAAGAGCTGAACAATATTGAAGGAATCTTATTTAAATGTATCATGGAAACCAACATAATGTAGGTGGATGCTGACACTGTTTCAATGTCTGTATCCTTAATCTTCGTTGCGTCTGCATTGTTATTGCAGAGCTTTGTTTGTCAGAATGCAATTGGTAAAATGGCCATGGCTGTTTCTGTTTAGCTGTGGGGTGAATTATCTGCAGGAGAGTAACTGAAATGCTCACTGCTGTAGTTCATCATCAGAAATACTGAAACTGTACAAGACTCACATATTTCTCTTTGGACTGAGGAATTACGGTATCCATTGAAGATGTTTAGTTTAGTTTAAATCTTTCAAGCCCTATTTTAATCTCTGTGGGAACTAAATTGGAGGGATTAAAAGAATTTGCAAACGGATGAAGGACTTGGGATGGAATGACCAGATAGGAAAAATGAAAAACTTCAGGAAATCCAACTTGTTATACTGTATATGCTATGGGATTGCACCGCATCTCTCTTTTACAGACAGAAAAAAAATATAAGGACAGAAAAGAAAGCAATCTCAGGATAGATTGTACAGAGTAATTCTGTAACCTTTTCCATTGGAAGAAAAAGAAAGAATGGATTATATTAAGCATAAGCATGTTGCCAAGAGCTACAGCTACCTGTTGCGCCTTTTGAAAGTAGCAGTAATGAAGAGGTCGATTATAATGAACAATTCAAAATGGGCTTTTCATTTCCTTTTCCACTTGTTAATTGTTTTATTTAGTTTGATCTATAATAGAACTACGGTTTTCACTCACCAAGGAATTCCTATAGGTAAAATGGCATTTTATTTAATAGAGCTGAAAGAGTAATGCTTGCAGTAGAGACATGAATATCATTTTGAAAATGATTCTTATAATTAGGCAAAAGCCTTCTTTCCTTCTCAGGTGGATTCACATAGTCATTAACATGCTAGAGCAGTGCTATCAGCACTATACACATGCAACCCATATTCAAAGGGGTTATTTTTGGTAACATCTGTTCAATCACCCTGAAATGCAAACAATAGGCACATCGTCCAATTCTCATTTCCTTTTATTGTTGGAAAAAAAATAGTGTCTGAAAACTCTTATTGCCTACACACACTAGTGTTTTACACACTAAACATATTCTTAAATGTCTTTTACACAGGTGGGGAACACCTCAGCAACACAGTCATTAAGAGAATGACCAGAAGGCAAGATGTTTATTGTAGATGCTCCCTACAATCCTTTCTAACTCACTAAGATGCTTCAAATGTTCTACCTACTTATGCATATTTTTTTAAGAGATGAGCACATCCTAGATTACTACCACATGCCATACTGATATTCTATGAATACTTATGACCCTGTAAAAACCCCAGAGGCTTTTTTGGAAGAAGTGGGGAGATTACTGGCTGGCTGTGATTTGTTTTGGAACGTGCCAGACCCCTGTTTGTCAACTAGTTAATTGATTAGTCATGTGACCTTATTAATAAAGTAAAATAATGTAAAATACAATACATAGTCTAATTCCAAAATAAAATAGATAGGAGAAAATACAGTGATAAAATATGTAAGTAATCAGATAAATGAATCTCCTTTACAGGATACCCCAGTTTGTTTAATGTATTGGATTCTTTGGACCATTGCCTTAGTTATAAACTTAGCAGTTCAACATACAACATGAACATTTGAGCCCAGAAGGATATACATTATGACATCTGCAGTTTTGATTCCAGTCAGGTGTTTTTTTCCAATAGGGATGATAGATATTTAAGCCTAATGGGTGCATATAATTGACAGTTGAAAGTTTCCTATTTATTATTACTTTTAACTTTGAAAAAAAATCTTAAAAAGCAACAGGAACATCAGAAAAGGAAGGCTGGAAACATGTAGGGATTTATGGGTACCTTTGCGGTCATGCACATTATGACCTCCAGTTAAAAAAGATGAAAATCCAAATACTTTTATGCAGGAATTTCTTTTAGCTGTCCCTTTGTCTCCCCTCTTTCTATACATTTAATGGTGTTGGGATAGAGTTGTTTGATTATGGTGTTCTGATCCTGTCATTCATTTCATTTGGTTGTCACTCATCCTGATAATGAATTAGGGACAATTTCTCCAAGATTACATTTTAAGAATTAGATATTAAATTAATCAATGGAATATCTCATTACCATAACAATCAGCTGGCTTGGACTCATCTATGAATACTTCTTAAATGAGTCTTACAAATTGATTTCTGATTAAATTTTAATTGACTAGATACTCTGTAGAAGCCAATGTGAATCATCTAAGATCTGCTTGTGAAAGCTGTAGGGATACTTACCCTTTCCTCACTGTGCTTAAGTTTGATAGGATGGGTGAGAAAAGTAAAGGTATGATTTATGCCCCATTTATTATTGTGGCTTTTTAGGGGTCCCAAATGAAAGATGTACAGTACTTGCAAATTTATAGTTGAAATTTTTTCAACTGGGAAAAATTCCTTGCAGGACTATAGGTAGGAGCTTGGCTTTCATCCAGTGGTTGGCCTGCATTTTATTTTTATTCCTGAAGATCTCTAGAATATATTGCAAAACTCTTGGGAAATAAATTTTATTGATGTATTCAGTGTAATATTGTGTGAATATCAAATATTAGCTAAATTTTCATGTCTCAGAAACCTAAGACTAGGGTCTTAAGTAAAACCCACTTCTGCATGGGACAAGAATGCATCTATCCCCAGTTTAATGATGCTGGTGTCTATTGTTGAGACTTGATTGGACGATGACAAGAATACGGTCCTGTTTTGCTTCATTCTATAATTGTTAGTCAAGCTTGGGTATTTTCCTTTGATTATAATCTTTAGTTCCTTCTCTAGTTCCCTCTGGTGTTCAAATTTTAAAATATTACCTTATGTTATTTTTTTTTAAAAAAAACAAACTTTTCCCATGGGAAAGATCTTTATAATTAATTCCAAAATCTTATTTCAAGGGAATAGGTAAAAAAATTGAAATCTTCAGAAAGAGAGTAGGAAAAGGCTTATTGACACAAAGATCTAATACATGTAGACTTTTAAACCTGGAAATGACGTTACTCTAATCTGTCTAAAGAAATCAACATCCATTCATTGCCAGATTGCCAAAGTTTCTGAGAGATGGTCAATAGTATATACTGCCCAATGGGAACAGTATCTGGCATTTGCTGGGTTGTTTCAGTCCTTCAAACAATCAGGATGGATGCAAATGCCAACGTGTGAAGGAAACTTTATAAATCCAAATAGATTTGTTGATTCATTTTACCATTTCCACTGAATTGCTTGTGTAATTTATCCAAACATTTTGTTTTCAATTATAATAAATTAGAAATAAATAAATAAGTTAACTTTTAAGGTCATATTATAAGAACATAAGAAAAATGCTGTTGTATGAAACCCAGGTCAGTCAGTTGGTTGTTCACCTGCAATCTTCCTGTATTGTCAGATCTACAGCAACATTGTAATGTGGTTCAGTTGACCTTTATATAATCAGTTTCAACTGCAGACTGTTGCAACCAAAATGAGAAGTCTGAGACTGAAGGCGTCAAGTTTTGAATTTACATTATATTCTACTATTTCTGTCTTCTATTTAATTATGTTGGAAGAGGCTTGAGGCCAAAAGAAACAACAGAATGTGGGATAAATGAGGCAGACAGAAATCAATTAAAAATATAGGAATTTATCAGATTCAGAAGGTACTGATTTTGAGATCTTTAACACTCCTTGGTTTGTAGAGTGTGTAGAAAAGTAAGAGTGTTTACATTCTCCCCACAGATGCCAGGAAATAATGGTCCCCTCACACCACCACTGAGAAAACAAAGCAACACAGAGAAAACACAAAGTCAACAACTATAGAGAGATTCTGAATAGAAATTCTACTTCAGTTAATCAACAAGAAATTTTAGCCCATATTTTGTGGAGAAATTTGGTGGAGAAGACCTACAAAGTGTGAGTAAACAAAAAAAGAATATCCTTGACATTTCTCTATATGGATCAACTACAGTTCTCCATTCCTGCCCCAAATTTTTTAACTGAAATTTTATCTTATGATTGCTCATTTTGGTCCTTCTCTTACTAATATATGAGATTTCATTTTTGGTGATTTTTTGCCTTGATATTAACTTTGTGCTCTCTATTCCAAAAGGAGTCCCTTCCCCTCCCCATTTTCTTTCTCTCTCTCTAGCACCATCGTGGTGTGTGTGGGTGCTTCTGTACATACAAACTCACATATCCCATTCACCTAATGAAGTGGCCTATGGTCTACAAAAAACATAGGTGATAATAAATATGTTAGTCTTTAAGGTTCCATGAGATTTTTGTCTTACTTTAAGCCCAGGAGATAATGTTGGAAATCTGAAAGCAAACTGTAGGAAGCCATTCTCTGGAGATCTAATCAGGGAGTGCTGAAATCTTTTCTTTCATTTGATGAAAATATTCCATTTGCCATTCTCCCCCCCTGCATTAAAAGAAGCATCTGCTTTACTGACTCATTCTCAGGACACTCTCTAGTTTATTTTGTACATCCGTTAGTACTGTTTTGAGCTTAACACAGTCGCAGCTGTGGGTGCTGTGCAGTATTGTATTTTGATTACCTATGTCTCCATTGATTGGGTGCCTCCCCAGGTGCTGTCACATCCTTATCTATTCTCTGTATTCAGCTTTAATTGAAGTATGGAAAGTAAAAATGACTTCACATCATTGGGGAGATGATTGTTCACTGAAGGACAGGATAGATTATTTCACTTTTCCTCGCACACATAACTTCATAAACAAGAAACTCACATCCTGTCCATGAAAAATTAACTGACTATTTCTTCTCTGATTTTTCAGAATAACTACCTTCAATAGAAGAAAATATTTGTAGCTCAGGGTTGAACTGTGGAGTCCTTGATGCTCTGTGAGCTTGATTGTTTTCTTGCAGACATTTTATTATCAAAACTAGATAACATCTTTAGTGCCTGATGATGTTACCTAGTTTTGATAATGAAACATCTGCAAAAAAACAACGAAGCTCACAGAGCACCAAGGAGTCCACATTATCTATTTTTTTCATTAAATTTAATGAGTTTTTTTTTCTACCCACATATATGGTGAAAGATTGAGTGGGCTTGTATCCTTCTGAACCCATGCCTCCTATGTCCTTCTACCTATGTCACACAACTTGGCTCCCCTATTTCCTCTTCCTTTATGTCAGAACCTCAACACTGAGGCTTGGAGAAGGGGGATGTACAACCTCAAATTTCTCTTCTGAGATTTGAACTGTTGTCCAGCTACAGAATTCTGTATTACCTTAAGGCTCCTGGAAGATTCTCGAATGGGCCTTAGAATTTCAGTTATAACCTTTTCTGAGTTCCTTGATATTCTATTTAAAGGGTGTCAAAGTACATTCAACAGATAATTTCAGCAGTCTTATGAAGGAATTATCCTACCCCATATTTTACTCAGACAACCTTGGTATTAACTTTGTCCAGAATTATATTAGTCTTTTTCTCTGCAGCAACATTTTAATGAATCTTGAGCCATAAAAGGATTAATCTCTTGTCAATACTAGATAAAAACACATCAAGAAAAATGCCTTTCTAGGGTGATTTTTACATTCCTGTTTCTTTAGGATTGTATGTTGAATTAATTAACATATAGTCACAATAGATCATAATGGCAAAATCCTTTATAGCATTGAGTCCAGACTCTTCACCTATCTAGAGACTATTAGATGAAAATATAGAGAATATTAAGTGTCCTTATTAAGACACAAGACAGGAATAACATAAGAACAGTTTTATTTTTATACCAGAGCGACACACATATCTTCAACTCCACAAAAATATTAAAAATAAAAGTTTTATTATGTTAAATATGTGAAAGATTAAGTTGAATACATATTAAAATCATTACATTAATCAAAAATTTATTATTTAAGATGGCCGTATTTCTATTTTTTTCATTAAGGGGATTGTCTGCATATATATAATTTTCATCTTCTCTGCAATAAAAACTGAAATTTCCATACGCAAATTCTTTTCCCATTCTCTGAAAAATGTCCTGGCTATATGAAGACTTCAAATACATACCA
This sequence comes from Acrochordus granulatus, assembly GCA_032468055.1. Classification (NCBI taxonomy): domain Eukaryota; kingdom Metazoa; phylum Chordata; class Lepidosauria; order Squamata; family Acrochordidae; genus Acrochordus; species Acrochordus granulatus. The sequence goes on along the minus strand of JANHZU010007375.1, from coordinate 316,060 downwards.
AAGATTCATGTTTCTATGTTCTGAAACACCATTCTTTGGAAGAAGTATTGTATTATTTTTCCAAAGTAAATGGCAGTTTACGTGCCTTGCTAATTAAGTTGTAATCAGTGTCATGCTCACATCTACTCATTGGCTGCTCACACCTTTTGCAGAGAATGATGGGATCACAGCAAATGCACTGATAAAACTATAACTATGCCAAGGAGGACAGATGGTTGAGATACAAATATCCCAATCGAGTCATTTCTAACGGCTCCCGAGCTCTGAGGTACAGATGGAGCTACTCAGTTTGTAAAGACTTTCTGTTCTGTTTCTAAATAGTTTGAGATCAGGTTTACAAAAGGACCATTTGCATATGCATGCAGCTTGAATATAATACCTGAATAATGAGATTTAGAAGCACAAAAACAGAACTTTTTACACGGTGGTCCCAAATCCTTAACATAGAGGGTATGGAAACTTTAAGATTATGGTGACTCATCTATTCTAGTTCGTCATATAATTTGTTTTAGTAGACCTTGCTTTTAACCACAGTTTTGTTGCTGCTACTCTCTCCTTTGTTATTTTAATATAGAATATTGTTTATTACTTGGTATGCTTTGCTTTATTTTACTTGTTTTTTTTTAAATGTTGCATTCTGCTTGTGCGCTGGTTCAGTGATGAATTTAGCAACCATTTCCATGTCATCACTAAAGGATTCAACCTCTATTGATAAAGAAGAAGTGCATCAACATCAGTGAACCCCTTGTCCTCAAATTAATCTGGCTGGTTCAGATTATCTTTGTAGCTTCAAAAGGAAAAAAATAAATTTCTCCTTAGAAATACCAGAATCAAATGTCTTTTTTCACAAAGACATGTGAGCCATTCCACACCTTGGGAGTCTGAAGAAAATGTATTTGTAACAAGCAAATAAATAAGCAAAAAACTTCTGTGCATTTACTTCTCCGTCCATAAGATGCCAAAAAAATAGAAGAACTGACCTGGTTCAGTGATGAATTTAGCAACCATTTCCATGTCATCACTAAAGGATTCAACCTCTACCCCCCAAAGAGGTCCATCTCATCTATCTATATCACTTGAAGCTCCTTAGAGGAAATTTGATTAATATGCTGGGCAGTTTTATCATAGCAAACCAAACTTTAGTGAGCGAGACCACAGCACAATAATAAATCTTATTTTGCATGTAAAAAAAAAACTTCAGAGACATCGCAGGCATATTTAAATATGGCTGTAAAATGTGCCTATATGAAACTATGAAGAGATGAATCCAGTAAATGAGGATGGTGCTAATATAGACCAATGATCAGCCTTGAACCAGCTGCATATGAATTGGGCTCTGGGAGTTCACAGGTCATGACACCCATCCCCTTGGAAACATCCTAGATCAGATGGAATAACTGCAGGATAGTATCCAGACAATCCCAGCAAGCAAACAGGGACGATCTTGGATCAAGCAGCAGCATTTATAAAGAAGCAGTAGGGATTGATAATCTCCTCTGAATCCCAGGAAACACAGAAGACAGAATATGCAAAAAGCAAGGCAGAGTGAATGTTCCAGGGACAGAACTTGCAGGATGAGGCACTTTCGAACTTTTAGCAATAACTGGACACTCCGGGAAACTGTGATTGTGGCATTTAAGCCTAAACTTTACAGCTTTTTCAGCAGCTGTTAGCCCTATCAGATACATCCTTTGGTAACTGGCTTTATTCCCTGTGACCTTGGTTTGTTTCTGGACCCTCTGTATGCATCCTTAATGGTCTTTAGTTGGTTATTTAAAAGATGTGTACAGCTGCCCATCGTGTTCAACATAACCCTGCTTATCCAGCTTTTATCGGCTTTCTATAGAATTATGTTTGATTTTCTTTGGCTCATAACTACTTTATTGCTTCTCCTTGTTAGAAACATATGCTTGGTACCTATATTAGCATGAGCATCTTGTGGCAAGGTATATTATTGATGAATGGCAAAGAGTAGGCTGCAGGGGATATATTTTTTTTAGATTTTTATCACACTTTTATTACTTTACAAGTAACTCAAGGCATACAAACATATGTAATACTCCTTCCTCCCATTTTCCCTACAACAACAAACCTGTGAGGTGTGGTGGGCTGAGAGAGTATGACTGGCCCAGGGTCACCCAGCCAACTTTCATGCCTAAAATGGGATTAGAACTCACGTCTCCTGGTTTCTAGCCTACTGCCTTCACCATTAGACCCAACTGGGTAGACTCCTATGCCTTTCATCTTGGTAATTCCTTTCCCTTATAGTTTTCTCTGCTCTTGTCAACATTTTATGAACAGAAAACATATACAATGATGGATTTGAAGTGAAATCCATTTATGCCCTTTTCCAACTGTATTCTTGTAGATTCACAAGAAGTTTGAAATCCAACAATCTTCAATAACAATATTACAGAAACAAAACAAACACTTAGGAATTGAAAATTAAAGAGAGCATGCATCTCAACAATATCTAGACTTTCATATTTTGCATCAGTTTTGTAGGCAGTACCCATTTTTCTAAACCTTCTTTAGAAAACATTTTGCTATATTTTAAAACATTCTCTCCAGGAACAACAAGGCATTTTGGTGGCTCCCTTCTCTTCTTCTTGCTTTATTGCTAATTTGAAATTAAAATTTCAATTAAAATTTGAAATTAAAATTAAAATTAAAAATTGTCTTGCAAACGAGGACAGCTTGTTTCTTCAAGATAAAATTGAAGCCATAAAGGCAGTTTGACTTCTATGAATATATATGTTGGCTTTTCACCCCCCTACTTTGTGTTTCCTATGAAGGATTTATTTTTAAATAAAATAGCCAGCATACATTGAAACACAGATGCTGAGACTATCAGACAGTACAAATGAAATGGCACTAGCTCTGGCAATTTTGCCCAGCAGTAAGGCAGATTTTTCTTTATTTCCTTATTATGTTTTCTCACCCACATGACCACACTCTATGATGCTAGTGGTAGGAGGTGTTTTCTATCCTTATTCAGACTCCATTACTTGTTAGCATTTCTAGAATGCTAAGAAATTCTGGCTTTGCACTTTGGCATCCAGTAGGGATTTTTCAGAAAAAGAAAGAGAGAGAAAGAGATGGTTCTGTATCACATCTCACATATCAGGCCGGTGTTAGGTTTTGACTGATTTCTTTCAAAATATAGTTTGGCCTCTAACATAAACACTTGTTCTATCTCCTATTAAAAGTGACATCCTATCTCCAAATTTTTATATCTGAAAAGTTGAAGGGAAATTGACGCCACTCTCTGCTTGTGTTTTCATCTCACCTTGCAGAATTTATAAAAAAAATAAATGGTGCATCTCTATCATGTATAGTTTACTAACAGATTTTATTTCTTTCTACCTGTCTGTATTTTCTACCTTCCTACATTGTTTTGATGTATGTCTGTTCTCATTCTCCTAGTGTTCTTCAGATACCGTGATACTGTGAATTACACCGGTGATAAAAAACCTAATTTATCAAATTACAGTAGAATAAAAAGATAGATGCAGAAGATAAAATAGAATATTATATAAAAAGAAATGCCTGATATATCACAGATCTACTTAAATATGAGTTAAGAATTTTTGCCATTGAAACATCATACAGCTGTACCATCTCTACATTTGGGTAATGTAGCATATACATTGCATACCATACAATGTGATATACATACAATGTACCATCATACATATATAGCTGTAGCATCTATACATTTGGGCTATGGGAAAGCCATCCTCCTTTTCTCCATTAGCTTCCACTATAAGTAGAACAGAAAAAAGACTCTCCCCCCATCTCCTCTCCCCCAATCACTTTGCCTCTCAAGTTAAAATGAAAAATTCTGGACACATGTTATTTAAAACGTTAAAGGTCATCTTTGACACTCTGAGTTGTGCCTAGGAAGAACAGTCCTTGTAAGACAAATATGAAATGAATTTGTTAATGAATGCACACGGCATTCATACTCCTTCATTCCAGATCATTTGTGCTTTCCAAAGACCTTCAAAGTATCCTGATATGGAACATCTTGCAATAATCCAGATTAACAACATTAAGGCATATTTCATTGTGGTCAGTGTTGATTATCAATTTGTTCCCATGGTTTATACAAATACCAGTCCTCCCAAATGAACTCTTCTATGATCATCTATATGGTTGCATTCACAATATTTTTTCAGCAGTATTAAACTATGCTGTCAGCAGAAAGCACATTTTAATATATTTGCAAATTTCTGGTGGATTGTAATTAACCAGAAAAACAGTTAAATATTTAACAGTGACATCAACAAAATGACTATACCCTGTTCCAACCTTCAGTAGTCTTCACTTAGCAGCACTAATTGGGACTGGAAACTCTGTCATTAAGTGGTGCGGTCATAAGTCAAAAAAATCATGTGACCACACTGCTTAATGATGGCTGTTCTAGTTGCCATTGTTAAGTGAGGACTTCTAATGATTGTGATATGCAACTTCCTGCTAGTTTCCCCAATGATTTGCTTGATGGAAGCTGTCAGGGAAGGTTGAAAATCATAACCATGCAGAGGATTATGAGATGCTGCAACAGCTATGACGACAGGTTATAACTACCACTTGTGCACTGTTGTAAATTCAAATGGTTGCTGAACAAGTGGTTGTTAAATGAGGAACACCTGCCTTTAATATAAAGAAAGCTAATGGTAATCAGACATGCATTTTGATATCAACAGATTAGGAACTTGTTTTCAGTTGTTATACTGAGTTTGGAAAATTTGAATTTTAACTTTGATCATTTTGGACCAAGTCTGAATGATGGATTTAGGACAGCTAGTAAAAAAATACATCTCACTAACTTCAAGTCTGCCCACTCAAGGCTGAGATGTACAAACATGCAGTTCTGTACTTTGGTAAAACATAATACAGAGATAATACAAACAGAGATAAAATAGCATTAAATATATCTTTCCTGTGGCATTTTATCAATATGAGATTACACACCCATAATTCACAGAAAGGGGAAAGATGAAATTGAAAATAACGAACCAGCAGAAGGAAATTTCACAGTGACAGTAATTCTAAGAGATTGCTCCAGATGAAAAGAATCCAAATACATTGGTTCCATATTAGAACCAAGATAGACAAGGAGTGAAAATAGTCTAGACTTCCTCTTTTATGTCCAGAAGCAAGAAGGCTACCATATCTGCTTTAAACTTAGTTATCTTAGCTTGCTATCTGCTGGAATGCCAGCTCCTGATAGAAGATATACTTTATATCTAAGGCCTGAGACAATTTCCAGGAGTCAAGACTGGACAGCACAGAGTGAAAAGTGAGTTGTGCAAGTCCCAGTCTAGCCCACCTTCAAATGAATTTGGATTGCTTGCCAGCAACTGAGATTTAGATGCAGAGCAGATAATGTCATCTATTCTGAGCAAAAAATAAGTAGGAATAGTAAAGTACCGAAGATCCAAAGGAAGAGCATTAAATGCTGTTCCAGTGCCATATTGCACTTAAAGATTTAAGTGCAGGAAATTTCAAAATTTCATCTAACCATAACTGCCAATTACGATAACTGTTTAAGAACAGAAACTTTTTTCAAAAATATCACCTTTATCAAGATACCTTAACATCCAAATGAGCATTTATCCATCTTTCTTTCTTCTATTCTCTAGTCTGTCTGTTGTTTATCTGCCTGCCTGCCTGCCTGCCTGTCTATCTGTCTATCTGTCTATCTGTCTGTCTATCTATCTATCTATCTATCTATCTATCTATCTATCTATCTATCTATCTATCTATCTATCTAT
>JANHZU010007375.1:296512-310180 GCA_032468055.1 Acrochordus granulatus | reverse complement strand
GCTTCCATGGTCACATGGCTGGCATGACTGAGGTACATGGAATGCTGTTACCTTCACACCAATTTAGGTGGTGCCTATTCATCTACTTGTGTTTTGTATGCTTTCAAACTTCTAGGTTGGCAGGAGCTGGGGCGAATAATGGGAGTTCACCCTGTTACATGGTAATTGGGTCTTGAACTCAGGCTGCTGACCTTCTGGCTGACAAGTCTAGCATATAAACTGCTAGGCCACCATATCCTTTTAACTTAAGCACAACCTAATTCTTTAATGATTTGCTCCACAACTAGACCATTAATAATAATAATAAGAGAAAAAAGAGATTGAGCACTGCATGCTATGGAGTTGCACCTATATCCCAGAGGAATGTGAGAACAATCATCCATCCATTATGATTACTCTTTGGAGAAAAAGCTAGGAAACTACTAGGAGTAAAACATATTGGGGAAAGGTATTCTTTGTAATACTCCCTTGAAATACACTCTCAGAAAAGAGAAATTGAAGATCAGTTCCAGAATATGAGTTGAACTGATTTTCAAGTTAGGAAAGTCAAGCTTCTCATGATTAAGGAAGTAGTCAGGGGAAGATACTACACAGTAAATTTCTGATGGCTTGCAGCTGAAACTTAGGCAGGGCTCTGTGAACTCTACTGATTTTCAAGAAGTTGATTGCTAAATGAATACCTATTTTAGTGCACTGATTTGCAAAATTTCTGGCCTACGTGCTTGCTTTGGGTTGATTTTGGTTCAGATAGATTTTTGTAATAGTTCCTGTTGTCTGTTTCAATTCTTCATGGAGTTCCCATATTGGTGCCTGACTGATTTTCTCTGCAGATACCCACAAATGTCAATGGGTACAGGACCAGTATTAAGTCTTGAACCCTGAGAGAACCTATGATTGTCCAGATGTCACTGAACTACAGCCCAGAATCCCTCACTGTTGGTCCTGTTGGCTATTCTCAGAATCATAGTTCAACAATAATTGGAAGACCATAGGTTTCTCATTGCTGATTCTGCAGAGAGAAAAGCTTCAATATGTAGTAGACTTCACCCTGATAAACTGTTGGTGAATGAATCTTACTTTTCTGTGAAGATATTTGATGAAAAGGGAAAGAGAGAGACAGACGGACAGGAGTAAGAATATGCACATCAGAAAGAGAAGCTTTATTTATGTCCTGACAACTATCAAGTTTAGTTTGAGGGCACTAAAGAAATGTGATCCTGTTTGACACACTTGACAAGCTAGTTTAGGACAAGGAGTAGAACAAAAGCACTGCGGAAAAGCAGTGGGTGATGTGCAGAAGTTGGAGAAAGAAACAGAAGCAATTACAATAACTGATCTATTTGCTGGCTGACAGTTTGTCTATGCCTGAAATGAAATGACAGATAAATACCTTTCCAATTTTTTTTGATGGTTTAATTAACCAAGTAAGTCGGGCACTGGGAATTGTGATATTTCTTACTAGCATATGTTCTCAAGGAGCTTGGGATGTCTTTATCATATAATTTCCCATGGCTACGGACACATTTTTGATGGAAGAAGACAATTTGTAGAGGCAGACAGAAAGGTCCTTATTTTTTTTCGATGGTGCAGAAGTAAGGCAGAAATAACAAATTAGCCTGGAAAGAAAAGGTGGAAGGAAGAAGAATCTTGTCAGGAGCCGTGGGACACACAGAGAGAAAAAGGTTCTCAAAAAATAGGATTTTCAAGAAATATGACCAGGTTCTCTCCAGTTCCTCTATTTGTGGATAGATGAATTGGAGAAATAATTTCCCAGGATTGTTCCAGAGGGAGTAAAAATTCTCAATCACTTCTCTTGGAGATGAGATCTTGGACATTAAAAGTGGCAGTAACATAATTGCTTTCTTTTCCTCCATTTTTTTCACTCCTGTCTCTTTTTTCTTAATGAATATATCTGTATTTCATAAAAAAACCCTATATGTTGTCTGAAGCAATTTTGTTTTGATGAACTTCTTTCTGATCTCTTGCTCTCTGCTGGTCTATTTGTCTCTGAAGACACTCAACTGGAGCTTTTATTGCTCTAATTGGAGCCAGATAGAAAATTCTGAAATATATATCTATTGAGAGAAATTTCTGAGGTCCTTAACTTTCTCTTGTTCAAGAATAGCTATTCACCCATCAATAGATGTTGTTTTCCACAATGTTCAGACATTATTTCATTACCATATTTACCTATAGACTGAATTTCCACATTATGCTTGAATATAGCTTGTTAAATAAGCTACAAGACTAAGGTGTAAGCTATGCATTTCATCTACAGTAACTACAGCACACAATGTGTCAGACCAAGATGAAATCAGACACACTGTGTGCATTACAAGACTCTGATCACATCACACACAACGCCTGAAAGCATACTAGATCAGAAACACTGTGAAGGCTGCAAAAATCCTGACTTGGATGCCAGCCCAATTGCTGCTGATAATATTTGCAATGGTAATACTAATAAGGTTAGAGATGCTGTATGAAGCTCTAGGCTATCTCCTCTGTTTGGAGACATTCAGCAAAACAGTCTCTGCAGCTTGCCCATAAAGTGAGAAATCTAAGAGAGACAAAATATTGAGCATCCATTTCCATTTCCAGTTGAGATGCTCCTGCTGATCTTTTGTATCAGCCACTACTATTTCAAGGCACAGCACTTTTCAATAACTTATGCTCCATACTTTCCTTGATTAGCATTTAATTAACTTGGCATCTATACCCCGCTTATATGTTTCTTCCAACACTCCCGGTGTCTTACAATAAAAGTGCAAGTGATATCTCAAAATGAAATGAATAATATTCAAGCAATATTAACATTAGTTATTAAACTAATCAGTAAGTCCCTAATAAAAAAGTGACAGGTGCAAGTCAAGGAGTATTTCCAAACTGTGAACTTGCTATTTATGGGAGAAGGCTATCCTACATGGAATAACCTTCACCTTGGCCCTGGAGTACCTCCTTTTCTTTGCTAACAGTATCTTCTGCATTTAGTTTTAGCTTCTTAATCCTCATTCAGTCTGTTTTTGAGATTAGATAACATTCAAGGATGCTACTTATTTCATTTGAGTCAGAAATAATAAGTGGTAGAACTGGCCTCCTACTCCTAAACTCCAGTGATGACTTCTATTGGTTTACAACATTAAAGGAAAAATAGAACCCTGTGGAATACCCCAAGTAATAAATAGTAGTCCCCCAGCGTTACCTTCTGGATAAAAGAGCTGGAACCACTGCAAAACTAATGCTCAATCCAGCCAGATGACCTAAGACGATATATTGATATTGAAAGCCAATGAAACTTCCAACAGAACTATCAGGGTCACATTACCCCATCTAGTTTCTGGCACAGATCACCTTGGTAGGTGGCCAAAGCAGTCTCAGTACTATATTACGGATAAAATCCCAGTTTAAAAAAAAAGTCCATAAAATCAGTTCCAGATGCATGTGGAATTGTGAGGCAACTACTTTCTCAAACCCTTTACCCAAAAATGGAATATTTGAGGTTGGCCTCTAATTACCAAGATCTTCAGAATCAAGGAGGGTTTTTCAATAATGGTCTTGTTACTGTATTCTATTAAGCTGATTTAATTACTTAAGAAAGGCAAAGATTGAGGAAACAGGTGGTGGCCATAATCTCTCTACAGATCTGTTGACATCCACAAGTTCTATGAACCAAGGTTATCTCCCTACAATTTGTCCCTTATGAACAATTTTCACTGAGTCTGATATATTTAAAGATGCTCCAGATATGCCTCAGTTCTTTCAGCCAACTTTTGGTTTCATTTTCTACCTGCCCTATGCTTGGTTATCTGGCTTTCTAATTCAGTAATCAATTGATTAAGTTTGCAAAGATTTTTATTGTCAGAGGAGAATGTAACTGTCTCTTTTCTTGTATGCCCAGCCAATGATTTCTCTCTGCTTTAGTTATAATCATCCTGTTGAAGCTCATTCTGTTTGATCTTCTCATTGTAATGCAGTCAAAGAAAATGAAACCAGCAAACAGCCTTCTTTAGAATTAAACAGTTTCTCTAATGTGATTACAAATATCTGTTAACCTTTGTAAGAGCACTAAAGAATTGATATGTGAGAATGTGAGGAATGGAGATTCCATTCCATAGCCAAATGTGGTATGAAAAAAGGCTTCTCTTTTAATATTCATAGTTCTCTTCACATTTTATTCAAGGTACATATATTAGCTTGAAGCTGGAGAAGAATTTGATTGCAGAAACTATTCTTGTGACTCTTAGTTTTCAGTGAGTGAGCATTATTCCACTTTGTTTTCTCATGAGGGGTGTTTTCCAAGAATAATATGGCATGTGTGGGATTCATGAGTGAAGTCCCATGGGATGTGTGGATTAGTGATATGTGAAAAAATTCAGCTGAAAAGGAAGGTTCTCTGTTTTATTTTCCAAAGGAGAAGAAAATGTTGGTAACCTAATGTGGTGTTCAGACTTTTTACACTTCATGGACATGGGAAGACTAAGGGATGTGCTTTTGGATTTAAAAAAAATTCATCTGAGACCCTGCTGGAACAAATTTGGATGTTTTGCTTGAAGGAATCCATAGTGGGATTCTCATTAACAGGAATGAGGTCTTGCTAGTATTTATCATTTTCTCTCTTAAAAAAAAATCAAGATAGAAGCAGATAGGAAGTATTGTGTGACTACATAGCCATATCATGAAATATTGCAGAACAAGCCTTTATTTTGCAATGAACCTGCTCCAAATATTCTTGGCTTTTAAAAAAATTAAAAATGGTTTGGCCATCTCCTTGATCCAATTTAATAATTTTTTTAAATTAAAAACTCAACAATAAAATATGCTAGATTGGAAATTTTCCTCCAAATGATACAGATAAATGAAGTAGGACTTCTTGATCCTCTCAACTGAAGTTGTATGAGGGTATTCAGATATGTCATGGCCTGCTCAGACAAGTAGTCTTTTGAGGAAAAAGGCCAAGAAGAACTGGGTGTAGTGTCCCAAAACTGACACAATTATCAGAATTGTGGAATTCTTCTCTGCTGTCTCTGATACTTTGGCCCTTGGCACACATACTTCCTTCAAACAACTTGGAAGAGATGATCTAGTCATAGGTAGTTTATTACTCTGATGAATTACAGGGCCATGGCTTGTAATTTCCATATACAAATCCTTGCATGTGAACAGTTTAATGCAAGAAGGTACCATAATAGCCAATCTTGTGGCTTGACTCCACATCTTCCCAGGCTTTTCCTGGACATGACAATATCTTCCTTATTCCATCCTTTGTATATTGCTGGCTGATATTGAAATGTTCTGAATTCCTGAATTAGAATTTGAGAATAATTTTGCAATAATTACTTGATGTTGATTTTTTACCATGAACTGTTTGATTACGTCGTACTGTTTTAAACCATGAACAGAGCACTTGCAGAAGAAAATAAATAAGATATCTTTAAGGTTTGCTGCTTCAAACTCAATCTGATGTTGGAGAAAGATAATTTAAATCTCTTTCAGAAAAGAAGCTATATCCCTCAGATCTGAATCCAACTCCAGCAAGCCTTGAGAAAGCCTCTAAGTAAAGGAAGTGATAACAAGTTTGGGAATAAATAGTTTCCTCCATTTTAGACATGTGAGCAGTTCAGGGGTATCTACACTGTGCATGTAAGCTGGGGAATGATATTCAGACATTTAAGTCAAAATTGTAATTGTAGCCACCCTGAAAATGGCTCCTCTTTTTCTTCATGATGACAGCTTGACAAGTGGGCAGAAGAAGTGAAATTGGTGAAGGAAGAAATGCTATCAATGTTCCAGACTGAAAGGGCAGACAGACCATATTGGGTGAAATGAGAAGCTGTCTCAGCTAATGCAATCATTTATCACATAATCTCACCTGGTGGTTGGAAGAGGATGTTGGCAAGCTTGGGCATTGAGCCAGACACAACCTACAGACTTCTTCTTCTTCTCAGGTCACTTTATCCACCTGAAGTGCTCCCCTTCTTAAGACTAAACAACAAAAAGAAGGTCCCTGTACATATTTGGGATCCCAGGGCTGGGCACAGAAAAGCCAGCATAGTTGGAGCCATCTGGAACTCTGGCTAGATAATTTTCTTTGCTTTTCCTCTTGGGATAAATAATTTTTCAAAGATCTGCCATCAAAGCCCTTTGTTGACCTTCAGCACTGTGTTTATAGCTTCCTTACATTATCAGTTGGGTAACTGCTACTTGAGACAAAAATGCAACAAGCTAATATGTGGAATGTATTGAAAAATTAGCAAGAAAATTATTTTCCATTCTCCATCTCCTTTTGTCTTACCACATTTGAACCCAGACAGAAAGTAAAACTCTAAGGAGTTGTAAACTCTTGCAGGCAATTCCCATATAAGATTATATCATCTCCTCAAATGTGGTTCTTTTGTGTTCATAATTCAGCATGCATGGAAATTCATTGAACAGGGAGTGTGGGAAGAATGCGTGTGCCTGATTACTATAGGAGTAGCAATATCACTTCTGTCTGTTTGTGAGATTGGGAAGGGATAGGATGGAGCTTTGTATAATATGTATCACTGACAGTTGCATAACTGCAGTGAGAGGAAAGTTGAATAAATAAAAATAGATACAATGATACCATAGATCATAGCAAAGCAGGATTTTTAAATCAAAACTTGGTGAATAAGCTGAATAATTGGGTTTATATAACAAACAAACAAACCATATTGCGTTTTCCTATGGTATCTGGACCCAGTCGAGTAGTTTCTTTCCTTAAATAGGAGATCATTCAATCACACAGCTCTCGGCATATCTCATGTTTATTTATCTTTTAATATACTAACCATTATTCAAGGTATCTCTGGCCAATATTCAACATTGCAAAATATGAAATGAAGCAGTCTAGTTACACCAAGGAACAAAGCATTTTCCATCTTAGTATCCAAGCCATCTCCATGGCATTAGTGAGGTGCCCAGTTTTCTGCCATCACCACCTGTTCTCAAGATTACTGACATGTGTTTGAGATAGTGTTTTCCCAAAGCTGCCAACAGTTGTGCTCTTCTTTCCTCACCCTCCCCACCTCAGCCAAATACATGAGTTGTTATTGCTGTTGTTATTATTATGAATGTCACAGAAGGGCTTTAGTGTGATGGTAATGTTGCTAATTAATTAGATCTGTGTATTGTTCTCCTTTCTCTGGGGTGCTCATTAAAGTATTCTGACAATGCCTTAGAATGGGAAGACAAAAGAAAGAGGTATGAATGGAGGCTAATAAAGCAAAACAAAGTAATGCCAATGAATGGAAGGCTGAGATGAGAGGAGTCAACATAAGAGATGCCTTTATGATGAGCAGAACAGCTATTAAAAATCTCACAGAGGTGTACAACTTTAGTATGCTCTTTTGAGTTAGGCAACAGATGTTGGGACCACCTAAACTGGAATATGTGTAATTCAGCTCAATGTTCCTTTACCATGTGCTTGGAACTGTCCAGGGGTTATCCCTTTGATAATTATTACACTATTTCATTTGCAATATTTCATTTGTTATTCCATGCAGAATCTGTGAAAGAGAGCTGCATGTGTTATGTGATTTGGTGACTGAGTACACACATATTGAATGGAAAAATTAATGGGCCAAACTTTCCTTAAATTAATGGACTTAGGCAAGCAAATCCCCATTAAGGGCAAAAGGATTTGAAAAAGCTTGAGCAGTGACTTCTAACATCAGATCTGGCAATGCTCTTGTCACAGTTATATAAGTCATTATTTAATGGCAGGACTTCTGCAATTGTCCAGTCTTGATGGAATATGATGAGGCTAGGCATTTTTAAGTGAAGTGAAGGCTGTAGTGCATAACATGCTGTTCCTAAGCTGGATGTGACTACCAAAAGATTTAGGGGTACTTCCAGAGCCCCCAGAAGAGTATAACATTGAATGTCACATTGGAACATACCTTTTAACTTGGCAGAAGAGAGATTTATTAAATATATGAGTAAGCCGTTCATTTTTGCCTGGAATCTACCTATTTCTTAGACTATGGCCATTGCATGCTGAAGCCAGAATTATGTTTTCATTGGATGAAAGAAAAGGAGATATATACCAACTTTCATTACTAGTTTGGGTCAAACATTTATTCTCTAGTGCCAAATATTATGAGCTGTCCTTACAATTAGCTTTATTAAGCCAATACAGAAATGAGGTTCTGGTAATGTAAGAGGCAAACTAGACCTCAGGCCTCTATTTAAATGCTAGTCTTTCAAAACTGCAGGGTGAGGAGGACATATGTATGTGGAGTGATAAAACTGGTCAATGGGATGAATGGGCCCTTGTTATGTGGGATTCTACAGTAGCTTCTTTCCTTTTTAATAAATCCCTGGCCTAAAACTTTGCTTGTGTAAAAATGATAGAATAGTTTAGTTAAGCCAAATGGAGTTCTATCAATTCTGCACCAATGATCTCTATTTGAGAGAGAAAGTGCCCATGAATGTTTGCATATGCTTCCACAAACCCATTTGCTGTTTAGGTGTCAGAAATAAATTTTAACCACTGGAGTCGGCAGCATCTGATTAGTGAATTATTCAGTTTGGATATTGTGTGCTGTGTGACCTCATTAGTAACCCTGAAGTGAGTGGGATGCATTAGACTAACCACGGCATTGCCATTGAGGAGAAAGATGGGGCATTAAAATGGATTAAAGTGCTTTACCAAGAAATGCAATACAACCCATAAAAATATTTAAAAAGCACATTGTTAAAGCTTGAAATAAACAATCCAGCATAAAGCTGAGCTGGCAGGGAACAACAATGCTGAGGTATTCAGACACAACAAGGAATCTTCTTTGCTAAAATCTAACTTTTCTAGGATTGCAGTGCCAACTATGTAAATGGAGCTAGATATTCACTTTGGCTAAATATCAGTTCATACCTTCTAGTCCAGCATTTTTTTCATTTATTTTTTATTAAGTTGCCTTTTATTAAGGTAACCAAGCATGGACAACTTTGGAATTCTATGCTTTACATATTATGGAATAAAATGAGTACATAGGACAAATACTTCTAGGAACCATATTATCTGTATCAGAAGTACATAAACTTTGGCTCTTCACATTCTGTTGAATTGTGACTTCTATAATCCTGAGCCACAACAGACAATAGGCAGCATTATAGACTATGTATACAGCAATTTTGCAGTTTCCCCATGTCTGATCTAATTTGACAGAGGAGAAACAGCAGAAGAAAAGTATGGAAAAAGAGTAACAAAGAGTGTATTGAAGCAAATGAACTTATTCATAAATGAATTATTAGTATTGGGTACACATAAATATAATTTTCAGCTATCTGGATTGATTGCAGTTGCAAGTTGAGCCTCCATGAAACTGTCTGCTTTCTTAAAAAGTCACATAAGTCAAGTGCCTATAATGCTTCATTATTGGGCAATGAAGCCCAATGATGCTTTCTGTGGATATCATTTATCTGATTTAAGAATAAATCTTCCTCAAATGTCCCCTTTAAAAATAGACGGATCAGCCCTGTCAAATGGGAAGATTCAATGACTGGAAAATAAATTTCATCTGAAGTCTGAAGGAAGGAAGGAAGGAAGGAAGGAAGGATATTATTATGATTTTATTTCTCCCTTTTTCTTGCTTTTAAAATCCATTAATGATTTCCTTCCCATTGGAACCAGTGATATGGAAATTATATAATTTCAAGTAGGAATGCCATCCTATCTGTGTGCAGAAAATCCTTCTGAATTTAGGAGAGTGTTGGATTCTGTGACTTCACACAATCCAGGTTTTACCCATAAAATGCCTCTGGATCTTTCCCAGTTTCGTTTCTAACAGTGATGAAGCTCTGGTTTCAAACAGGCAAATCCTGGGATGGTCCCAAAGGAACTTCATTCAGGGTTGGATTTCTCCTTCCAATGATGGAGCTCATTTTCTGCTATTTGGACAGATCTCTTCTACAGTATCTGAGTTACCCATGATATCTCCTAAGAAGCAATCAAATCCATTTCTGCAATTATGTATCAAAATATTTCAAACTCTGCTGGCATTTTTCCTCATTTTCACCCTTCCTTCATCTATCTATCCATCTTTCTTAGATGCACTTTGAAAACCTACTCAAAACTATATTTCACACAGACCCAACATTGATCTCAAATAATTTGCTTCCAAAAAAAGAAAGTTCTACCTAGATATGCCTTTAGCAGTGTTCTCGCTTGCTTTTCCGTTTTGCTTTTGGATTAAGAAAGAGTGGCTCTTCTTCAGGAACTGAAGTCTGTGTGAAGAGGGTGTTGGGGTGGGAGATAATTGGCTGTAGCCAATGGATTTTAACAGGGGACAAGTCTGACATGTTAATATTTGTTGGCTCAGCATCTATTGCAGACAAATTGCTGCTAAAAGGCTTTGTGGTTCATTGATGTCCATGTTTTTAACCACACATTCTTCACCCCTTTCTTGAGATGATGCCTCCTATTTCTGCAGCTGCTGTTCCTTCTTATAATGTACATAAGACTATGAAATTTTCAAGCAAAAATACTAGACTCATGCTGAAAGATTATCCTTCATATTTTCCTACTAAATTCTCTATATTATCATAGAGAAATTGTTTTCTGAAATTTATTTCAACAGAAAAGAGAACTTTGGTGAAATTCCCATGGATGATTGGTGATATATTTATTTATTATTTATTTAGTCCTTTCCCCCCAAAAAATCTTCATTTATACATTTTATATTATTATTTAATGATTAGTAATTGAACACCCTTTCAAATAATGTAATGCATCAATAGAGTAAGATTTAATTTAATTTAATGCAATTAATTTTATTTAGATGCTGCCTGACTCCAAAGAACCCTGGACAGTTCACAAGATAACAAAAAATATATCATACAACAATGATAAAAATATATAAGTAAGAAGCAGATGAAAGTTATCCAACTAACAGCAAAACTCATGAGCAGATCTGACCACCCTAACCCAAGGCCTCAGAGAAGAGTCAAGTCTTCAAGGCTTTCTGTCATATTATCAGGGTCGGTGTTGGGTCTCTAGATTGCAGGGGAACTTAATTCCAAAGGCAGGCACTGCAAAAGAAAAAATGCACTCTTTGGGACCTGAAAGATGGCATTGGTACAATGGTGCAGCATAGAAAACACCATACATGCCTTGAGCTAAGATCTCCAATAGTTGGTTTCTATTCTAGAACTGATCTAGAGTGAGCCACTTGGAGACTTCCAGATGAATCTTCCAGGCAAAATTGGTTAGTCTGGCTGAAGCTGTTGGAAGATGGTATATCAGCATCTGGAGGGCAGAGGTTTTTCATTTATCTTACTGTGAATTTGGATATACACATTTTCTGGATCAAAGGCATAATCTGGCTGCAATTCCAGCCTGAATGGTGTTGGAATGTACAAACATACAACAGTCCTTCCCAAGTCAAGTTTGTTAGCTGGAACTATCCAGGGTCCTGAAACATAATTTAAACTAAGAAAACATAGTTTAGTCCTCATGAAGCAAACTCTGCCACTTTTTGATCTGTTAGCTTATAGTCAGTACAAGACTCCATCATAACTCCTAGCAATTTAAAGCATAACAAAGATAAGCAAAGACTATCATGGTCTATTAATTTACCCATGAATATTATTTATATTCAGTCATATTCAGACACACTGGTTGAATTTGCAGAACATGTTCAATTAAGTCAGTTAAGGATTTACTGGACCCAAGTACATGATATACCAAACTTGATTAATTTTAATTTTATATATGCATGTGTATGTTGTGCAAATCCCAGGCGATCTGGTTACTTTATGAATCAGTGTACTGTGAACCCTCAAAATGGGTTAAGTAACCAGTTAAACATGTGGTGTGAATCCAATACTAAGAAGCCCACTGCATATTGTGGCATATGATTCTTTCCTTAAATAATTTTCCAAGCTTTGGAATATTTCCAATGTCTGTGCATGGAGATGACCAAGATCCTGTAATAATATTTTAATTCAGTAATAGCTAAATTGAACACAGTAGATCCTCTGTGTCCTGTTTTTCAGGTTGTTGCCAATAAGTTCTGATCAAACAAAGATCTGAGGTGAGACATGAGCATAATCTGGCATTTAGGAGTGTGAAAAAGTAAGCTGGGGGAATAGTAATTTTCTAACTAAACGTTTCAGAAGAAACTGAACAGCTCTGAAGAAAGAAAACTAAAAGCAACAATATATTTTAAACCAATTAAGGGCCTTTCATCTGAAAACAAGTGTTGAGTTCACACAATACATTTAAGCAGTTAAGAATCTAATCCCTGTGAATACATTAATTTTAAAGATTTTATTTATTTTTATTTTATTTTAAACATATATATAGTCATCCATCTTCAACCAACTCTGGGCAGCTCCCAATCAATGGTGGTGATTCAGATTCAGGGTAATTTCAATAATCTCTGATTCAATTTTCTAAATTTGATTATTTGCTTAGATATAATGTAACCTGATTTGTTGCTTCTCACTGAACTAATAATACAGTGCATTAATAATGCACAAGAGAAAATTCAGTCCTAAAGTATGGAACAAAAATTCAAAATCAGATTGAGTGCTGTCTGGAGGTTGAGCCATGGCAATTTGACTTTTTTTCTTGTTTAGTTCAGGACATTTTGCTGCTCGTCCAAGCATTTTCTTCAATCTGAGAAAAAAGCTGGTTAGGGGGTCCTTTATATGTCTTCTAGGTGACTACATTTCTCACTTAACCTGATTAGGCTCATTTGATAGACAGTAGGGAATATGAATAGGGTGAGGACCTTTGGGATATAGATATTCAACTCCTAAATCCCTTATTCATCCTGAAGTGGGTCATTAAGTGTGATCTCCCTGATGAACTTGTGAAGTGGTCTTAATCTTCTTGGGGATTAATGCAAGAGCAGCATGAAAAATGGAGGACAAGTTGTGTCTGAGGGCTCCATCTCTATTGAGGGAATGGTTTTCCACTTGGGCATAGATGGATTCCTTCACTCCTCTCTCAAACCACCTATCTTTTCTGTCCAAAATGTAAACATTATTATCCTCAAATGAATGTCTTTTTTCTTTTAGTTGAAGGTAAATTGCTGATTCTGGTCCTGTGGTGTTGCTCCTCCTATGCTAGACCATCTTTTTGTGTAAAGGCTGTTTGATTTCTCCAATGTAGAGCTCTGAACACTCCTCACTGCACTGGATAGCATATACTACATTGCTCTTCTTATGTTTTGGAGTTTGATCTTTAGGGTACAAGCCTCTGTCTCAGTGTGTTGATGGGTTTGAAAAACACAGATATGTGGTGTTTTCCAAATATCTGCTTTAGCTTCTCTGACATACCAGCCATGTAAGGAATGATAATGTTCTTCCGTTGACTCTGAATATCAGCTTTGTCTGCCGTTTTTTTTGTCGGATCTAGATATTAATTTGATAAAGGCCCAATTTGGATACCCACAGGCTTGAGAGCCGTCCTCATGTGTTTGTCTTCTTTCTTTTTGGCAACCATGGAGGTGAGATAATTTCTGCCCTGTGATGTAGTGTCCTGATGACTCCATGTTTGTGTTGAAGTGAATGGCGGGAGTCCAACAGCAGGTATTGGTCTCTGTGTGTAGACTTCATCTATTTCTAGCTTGCCACAGGTCCCAATAAGAACCCCACGGACTAGGAATGTCAGCCTATTGTCCTTGGTGTCTTCCCTGGTGAACT
>JANHZU010007375.1:270105-280866 GCA_032468055.1 Acrochordus granulatus | reverse complement strand
AAGGAAGGTCCAATTTAATTTAATGGGACTTTCATCTAAATATTCTATCAATCCTATGTCCATGACTTTGATTCTTTCTGACATCACCAGTGCCGTTGAATCCAGGGCTTCCCACAATAGATTCAGGGTCTCCAAATTCCACCCAAAATCTTTCATAACCTCCCATCTGGAGGCTGCTTCAAGGCTAAAATCTCTTAGGCATCTTTCTTAATTATTGATTTGTTTATTGCATACACATTGGCAGAATGAAAATAGCTTCTTGCCTGCCAGATTCTTGCCTGTAACCACGCAAGGGGTTGAAGAGGTCTCAGATTTTGGCACTGGAGCAGGTGTGAACAAGGCGTGAACAGCTCCAAAGTCCCACCATAGCTCTTTAGCTCCTGCACCTCTGTGACCAGGGAAGCCCACAGATGAATTTGCTCCATCTCTTCTTGTTGTCATCTGCAAAAGGGAACGATGACCCCCTATGCTATCATGAGGAGTTCTCTGGAACCTAAAGGGCTTTTCTCTCCCCATCCTGGCTGTTTCTCTTCAACGATATCACTTCTTTAATGCATCAAGCAGAGGCTTTGGGAACTTGGCACGCCTGATCAAAACACAATTATGCGATCGAATGCTGAAGCTGTTGTCATTTTCACACAGGGAGAGATTAGATCCTACACATTAGTGTGATGGTTAATGATTTTAAAAACCTGTGGGGAAAAGCACACGCGCGCACACAGGCATGCTGATGTCTTTGAGAGCCCCCCCGTCCCCCCGTTGTTGTTTCTAAGGGTAATAATAAACCTGTAACTTTAACTCTCCAATTTTGGGCTTTGCAAAATTCAGAGGTATTGTGCCTATACACATTGGGCAATCATGATTTATTTTGCCCATAGTGCTTCATTTCACATCTTTGTGCTTTTTTTTGTTGTAGAGCAAACTGACTCTACCATGACAAATCATGACATTTTTTGCAGTGATGGCAGTCATCTTTTATGAGTCTTCCCTGCATTACGTTCCCATACATGAAGTTAACACCTTCTATAGGTAGGTTGGAGTCCTTGGCCTTTTGGCATTTCTGTCCTGGAATAAATGGACAGAATAATATATTTAATGGGCAGTAATATATTTTCCAAATAGACAAGCAGTATGTTTACCAGAGAAGGCTGAACTGAATCATTCGGACATACTGCCCAAGCCTTTTCCAACGTGACGGTTTCCAGTTATGCTGACCTTCAACCCCATCATCTTCAGTTTGCAAGGTCTGTGACCAACCATTCAAGCTGACCTATCCTTTGCTTTTGAAATTTGGTCAGAATGAGAACCTATTCACCATCCAACCCTCTGATGGCTGTACTACCCTTTGACCCATATGCTCATTAGCTGCTGATTTGGTAACCTGACCTTTTGGCCTGTTATAGTGTTTATCACTCTCTTCTGGCTGCTGGCTTGTTCCCTCCTGGCCTCTGGACTTAGTTTCTATTAGAATTTTGTGGGGGAAAAACTATAGCTAAAGGGCAAAGCTCATGGATGGCATGAAAAAAAATGTTCCAGGGGCAATCTCTGGCACGGCCAGTTCAACGTATCAAAGTATTTTGCTGGGAACAATCCCTCTCTGTGCCTGAAATCTGGTGTTGTACCACCAATCAATTTAGAAATAATGGACTAATAGACTGGGATCATGCATTTTATTAAGCCATGGTTTCCTTTATGTTTTATTCATTGCACATCACAAGTCCTTTGATTCATCCAACGTTAAACCAAAATAAAAAGAACCATTTTATAGTTTAATGCAATGATTGAAACAAAAACCTAACCTACTGAAATGTAGTTTCCTATATGCCACAGCAGCTCCACTGAACAATCCTTTCTCCATAATGTACATACATTTAGCAACTTAGAGCTCTTCTCTCCAATTTTGGCTGTTGCTATCTTTTAAAGAAACAGGCATCTAATTGCCACTTCAGCTTATGCAAGGAACCCTGACAACTGATTTTTGCCACAGAAGCAAAGAAAAAAACTAGGCTTGGAGAACATCAGGAACCCAGCAACTCAACACTGGGCTACTTATATGCTCCATTATTTCAAGATCTGTTCTTATGATTTATTGAATGCTGAAGCATATCCATTAATGTATGGGTTAAGACATCTTATTAGCTCAAAAACCAACATAATGTCTTTGCTTCTAGTATGAATCCAGTCCTGACACGATACTGATTATTCCAAATCAGAGTGAAACCTGTAGAGAATATTTCCTGCCCTGCCACAAAAATGGAGCTTATTCTTCTCTATTCCCCATTAATGAATGTCATGCCCTCAAAGTATAGGTGATATATAACACCATTATTTACACCCCAATCTTAGTAGCAAAAGGAGTTGCTCAAGATCATCCAGGAAAGCTTATTATGCCTTAATGTAGGGGGGTGGACAACCTTGGGCCATATGCAACCATTGGCCTAATTTTAAAAATGACTGCAACTGATCAATTCTGACTTTTGGCAGGAATGATATGTTTCCTTTCTTAGTAGTGCATTGGGTAGGAGAAGAGCACAGCAGAAGGAAACGAGCGAGAACAGGGTAAAGGAAAGACAGGAAGAGGAAAGAAAGGGAAATCCAGTACAGGGATGTTCCTGTCCATTCACATAACAACTGATTCAGGGTGAAAGATGTAAATGTATGAATACAAGCTCTGTATTTTCATTCCTGCTGCTTGCATGCTTGATGTGAAGGTCTGGAAGAGGATGATAAGAGTATTCAACTAGACACACCACAATTTGCTTGTCCTGGCTACTGAATTAGCCAAAAGTTGGAACTTCACAAAATGAAGTTTTGTGAACTTCACAAAATGAAAATGCACAGTCTAATATATCTTTGGTCCTACAGCATGTTAAGTGACAGCAATAACCACTGCCACAAAAATTAAGAGGTAACATTAACCAAGCTTAGCAAGCTACACAAATCTTTTTTCCCTGATCTAATTCAGTACACTGTCTGAGTACAGCCAATCTGGGTTCAAAGATCATGCCCAAATATGTTTTCTTTGAAAAAAGGGGAAACTATATTTCCCCACCCACAACCTAAGTCTTTGTTTACGTGAGCTGAAAAATATTGGACTGGGGAAAAAAAGACATATTCGATTACTTTGGTTCTGGTCTCACCTATCACTGGTTCTAATCCCACCACCTTTTGGCAAATTGTCCTAGCATTGTTCCTCAGCCTTCCTGAGTCTTGCAACTCCATCCAATCAAGTACCAGGTTTTGTGTGATATGTTTAACAGTATATTCCAAAACTGGTATGGCCAAGGAGAAATTTGGAATGGCTACAGGAGTTCTAAAAGAAGAAAAGCATTCTTAATGGATCTTCAAGGAAGTACAGTATCTTCCTTATTTGTTAATGTTTGTTTTCATGTAGAATTGTCTCTCTCTCTCTTTTTCTCTTTCTCTTCCCTGAAGTAAATTCAGGGAATTCTAAATCAACAAAATTCTAAATCAACAAAATTTCATACAAATCAGACTTGAGTCTTTTGTCTTTGCAAAACCTGATTTCAGAAGTAAACAGTCATAGACAAACACACCATGGACAGCGACAATTCTTAGATAAAGCAGGGGAAAGGGTGACCCTTGAGGCAGGGGAAGCAACTCTAAATCTATTGGTAGGTCACTATGTAATTTGCAAGGGTTCCTCACTCACTTTCTCTGGATAAAGCTGTACTTTCGATTTGGCCCATTGCCAGTATGGACCACCAACTGCTTCCTGAATGCAGAAAAGGATGATGTCCTGATCCCACTCATCCCACTGTACATGGAGTTCCACGTTTTCCAGCTCTAGTTTTCTGACTGAAGCATTTAAGTCTTTAGGGTACATAGTCTTCAGTGCTTAGTTCCCTGGTGGTACCTCTCCAGCTCCAACAGACTGCACTGTCTGGCATGTGCTCTTCCTTCAAGGAAGGAATGCTGGTCTCTGTCCAGGCATTTCATCTTGACCTCATTGCTCCTATGTTTTCTACTGGCCAGTAGCTGCCATTAAAAAAAAGCATGCAATTGTTCAGTGAGAGCCCATTATTTCCCTGAATTAATCCTAATCTTAGAAGCTTATACTCCATTCCAATCTTACAATTCCCAATGAATGATCTTCCGGTTTTTTGGAGAAAAGAAATTGCAGTATTTTCATGAAAGAGGTTCAGCATGCAAGAACCTACTTGCATTTATCTTTGGCTGATCAGTCATTTCTCAGGAGTTTGCAACATTCTTGCTTAAATAATTATACCCCTCAACAAACAAAAAACAATCAGATCAGTTTTCCAAAGAGGCTTATAAAGATTAGGATATGAAGGCAATCTAGGAGGGAATAATTGGGAAAAGTAGAATATAAAGAAAAAAAGATGCACGCAGAGACCCACCTGCCATCTTAGAGTAATTGAATACATTTAAAAATGCCACCAAAAATAGTCCAAGAACTTCTAAAGTATCCTGAGAATGAAAAAGAAAAACGTTTAAATGGAATTATGGCAACGTATGTTTAAATGGAATTTGGAAGCAGACTTTAGTAGACCTGACTGAGAATCTTTCATCATACTATATACTTACATCTTGAAGTTGAAGACCTAGTAATGACATTAGTGCAATCTACAAATCTGGACAATATTAACTTCAGGGTTTTTTTGCAGCTAACTGTGTTGTGGTACAAACATGAATTTGATAACACAGTTCAGGACATGATAACACAGTGAATGACACAAGAACACAGCCATTATTTGTGCATAAATTAATTTATGGGTAGAATTTGTAAGAAAGAAGGATGAATAGAAGGAAACGAGATGTGTCATAAAGCTGATGAAAGCCAGGTAAAGAACCAGATCAAAGGATCACCTTCAGCTCCAGGTATTGCTTGCTACCTGGAAGATGACTGAAAGCCACCTTTTATGTTTCAAAAATACATCTCAGCCAAAGTTATATGCACAGTACACTTTCATGTCACTTATCAATGTTTCCCCAAAATTACAGAAAATCCTAGGCCCACTAACAGAAAGGTGGTTCTGGGAAAACAACTATTAAACCTGTTTAAGTCATACTGTCTTTGATGTTTTCATTGCTGGCCAAGAATGGAATAATCAACAGTTTTTCTAATGCTATGCTGAAGTCTGTTTTTCACTTTTTGAAAAGTATGTTCCCAATCCATGAAAGGGGCTTTGTTTCATTCTCAGGTAGTTTAAGTATTCCTTTTGATTTTTTTTTAAAAATACTTTCTTCTTAGAGGTGGCGGGATGTGCTATTGTTTGTGTGTGTAAAAGCCCAGCGGGACTTCCCTTCTGACATCTCTTGAGGTTTAATTGACACCTGGGAAGACAGAAAAGCTCTGACTTTGTGGAGAGAGGGTTGTAGAATGAAAGACAGGCTGTTCACACTTGCCACTTGGCCACCCTATCACTAAAGAAAGGCAAGAATCGTGCCTTTGGAATCTCTCTGAAATTCTCCTCTTTTTTGAAACATATTTCAAAGCAAATTTCTCTGTTATCAGATTGAATGGAAATGGCAAGAAAAGAAAACAGGGCAATTTTATTTTTCAGCACGGAATTGATTTCTCCCACTCTTGCATTACCCTATTTGCTCAAGTCACACTGAGCATCTGTTGGGAACTGATTGAAAGCCAGGAACAGCTTCTTCTGCTTTCCTGTCTTCTCCTGCTGCTTTGGAATTAACTCTCTGTAGCCCATGCATCATGCTTGAATCATAGCTCCCTCGGAGGAGGCACATCTCTGAATCTCTTTTTCTCACTTTCGATCTGCCCCACTCTTTTCTTGACAGACTTGAGCATTGAGACCTATCCAACAAGACGCAATTCATTGGTGAGAAAAGTCAAGTCCTGCACTTAGGCAGGAAAAACCAAATGCACAGGTAGCGGATAGGCAGTACCTGGCTCAACAGTTGTACCTGTAAGAGAGTTCTAGGTCTGTTGCTGAACCACCTCTTAAGTGCGGGCCAGCAGTGTGGTGCAGTTGCCAAGAATGCAGTCCTAGGCTGCATCAAAAGAGGGTTAGGATTAAGATCATGGCAAGTGATAGTACTGCTCTATACTGTACTACTGAGGCCACATTTGGAATTCTGTATCCAGTTCTGGTCACCACAGTACAAAAAAAATGCTGAGGCCCTAGAAAGAGCGCAAAGAAGAGCAACAAAGATAAGAGTTCACAAGGCTAAATCCTATGAAGAACAGCTAAGGGAACTAGGTATGTTTAGTCTAACAAAGAGAAGGCTTAGGGGAGACATAATAGCAGTCTTCCAAGGGTTGTCACAGGAAAGAGGGCATTGATTTATTCTCCATAGCAACTGAGGGCAGGACAAGAAGCAATGAGTGGAAGCTCATCAGAGGTAGATCCAACTTGGAAATAAGGAGGAATTTCTTGACAGTGAGAACAATTAATGGAACAGCTTGCCTCCTGGAGTTGTGGATGCTCCATCACTGGAAATTTTCAAGAAAAACTTAGACAACCATTTGTCTACGATGGTATAAAGACTCCTATTTTGGGCAGGGGTTGGACTAGGAGACCTCCAAGGCTGCTTTCAACCCTATGATTCTTGGGCAAGGACTGATTTGCTTGGAAAAAAGAATAACTTTGTCACACATTGCATTGTTTCCTGATGCACTTGAAAAGGAAAATGCAGACATCACATAAAAAGCTGTCTGTGAGCGATCCCCAAGACTTTTCAAAAAAGGAGAGGGGGGTGAAGAGAAAATGGGATAAGGAACTTTGCATCCAATTTCTTTCGGTTTTATGCTTGGCCAATAGCAAGGTAATGAGACTGTTGTGGAGAGGAATATAATTGCTTTGATTCTCCTTAGCTGCTGAGGCTTCCATGCTCGGAATTGCAGTTGGTCATAGTATGGAAGCAGGGAACCCATGGCTTTTCTAGTATGTCTAAAATATGCCTCTCTAGCATCAATCATCCTGGGCTATGGTAAATTGTTGTTGTTGCTCGTCGCTAAGTTGCGTCTGACTCTTCGTGACCTCATGGACCATAGCATGCTAGGCCTCCCTGTCTTCCACTGTCGAGCAAACCATGTAAGACATGGTCACTCACATGGTGCTTAGACAGGGTAGGTCTATCATACCAGGCTGAAAAAATCCAGAACACTGATAGAATGGTTAGAAATGTATTTCTTTGCTGCCATCTAGTTTTGCCCAGATTTTTGAAGCCCAGAGGTGGCAGCCCTAAGCAAAAGGACTTGTGGTGCCATTTGATCACTACTTGCTGGGATTCATTCCTGAGTTCAGACTTTATTCAGACAAAATATTTAACCAGGCCAGTGTGTGCTGTAGCAGATGCACTAACACAATGTGTTGAGCTAAATTAATTTTAAATGAAATTTGTTCTCTTATGGTTTTGTGAGGTTTGGCAAGTCCAGCTTTCTTAAAGATGCAGTGTATTGTGTAATCCTAGGAGGTCAATGAATCAAGTAGTTCATGAAACACATTGTACAAACTCAAAATCCCACTGCATATACATTAGTGCTTAACTATGGTCAAGAAGGTTTGGTTCTATGACCTCAGTCGTTCATGGCCCTGACTGTGATCAGTGTGCTCTGCTATCCTTTTAAACAACACATGATGGCTACTTAAACAATAATTTGCAACAGTATGCAAATAAACACAAACTGGGTTTATAATTCTAAACCAGGATTCTTAAAGTGGGCCAATTACCTGAAGGGGGTAATTCGGGTCTAACTTGGTGGTAATGGAGCAATTTGGTGGTAATGGAGTAATTATTTGGTGGTAATGGAGTAATTATTTGTGAGTTGAGGATCTAGTTTGGGACTGCTGTTGCTAAGACACTCGTGTAAAACTGGTTTTTAGTTGAGGATAATTTTAGATGAGGATAATTTTTAGATGAGGATAAATGACAATTGGGACCAGAAATCTGGTTGTAAATCATTGTGGTTGTAAGTTGAGGAACCCACATGACCATTTTTCCAACACTTGTTGCAGGTGTCATGAAGTGAATCATTTGGTTGTTAAATGAACCCATTCTTCCAAATGAGCATTTTCTTTGCCAGAAACTAGCAAAAAAATGTTGCAAACCACAGTCATGTGACAGTGGGATGCTGCAAGGGGTCCTAAATGTGAGCGGGTGGTCAAGTGCCGAAGTGCAGTCATGTGACCATGGTGTCCGTGTGCACGCAATATTTTACAATGGCTGGAAGTGCTTTACGGGTCATAAACCACCCATTCTGAGGCTGTTGTAACTCTTAAGTGGTCTTAAAATGACCAGTTATAAGTCGAGATTACCTGTAATGGGAAAACAGGGTAATTGGGTCAAACACTTTAGGAACTACTGAACAGAATACTTGCAATGGCTAGCTCGAGCACGATTTGCTGAGTAAATCACAATTGTCAGAATCCTGACAACTTTCCAAAATATAAAGCATGGTTTATAAACAAAAGCGATTAGTGTCTCATAACCGGTTAAGTAAAAATGAAAGAACCCCTGGTTCACATGAGATATTTTGGGACCAGGGGCTACTGCTGTCGCTTCAGGCTTGGTTAACAGGCGAGCGCTGGTTCTCCTCTCTCACCTGACCAGCCTTTGGTACAAGCTGCAAAGAGAATCGCTGCATTTATTAAGACGCGGAGCAACTCAAAGCAATCATAAGGCTTAGCAGCCTGAAATAGTCCCATTGAAACTCTTTGGTTTTCTCAGATTTTATAGAAAAGGAGATTGAATTTTACTTGCTCCCCTAAAAGTGTTTTTCCCCCTTATTGGCATTCACAAGGCTATTTAAAAAATAACAGATGAACACAACACTCACAACCGTGTATTATAGCGACCAACATGGGCAGCCAGAATGCATCACTGAAAAGCCCCTTCTGAAATCGTCCCATTTCCCCCAAATGTTGGTGACCTTCTGCGTGTAAAAGTTCCAAACCAGATAGATTCATGTCCTGTGATGTTCTAAATCGGCGTGCAATAACAAAACCATTGTTGTTTTGAGTTTTTGCAACAGAGTTATAAACTATGTTTTAATATTTTTATGTAAACCTCTTTAATTGAGTTTATTCAATATATCATGACAAAGCAACATGTTGGCACAGAAAGAGATTCCTGGGCCAAATGGAATCCTTGTTATAAGCTGCCACCCCTTGATGCAAACTGAATCTTCCTAATGCATAAAAATAGTCCAGGACATCTTTTCTAGGTAATTGGCAATTTTATTAAAAACAAAATTGGAATGCAGTCTTCCAAAGCTTAGAGATGCAGAGTTTTACCTTTTAAGCATCAATTCGTATTACTCTCATTTATTCAGAAGCGTAGGTATTTCAAAAGATGGCCTTCAAAATATACACCCTATTAATATGTGAAATAAATAAAAGAGAGAAAATGACATTTTAATATGAAGGAAGGCATGCATGCCCATGTGAGGTTATTCTCACACAACACCTTGCAAACAAAATATTAAGAACGGGGAATCTTAGGACTACAGTGCATGTTAGCAAAGCCATTGAACTGAGAACCCCCAAAGGAAAGCTTTTACCTGCTACCCAAATTAGGGTAGAGTGGGATTTCTCACCCCACACACAACCACCACCACTGATGGCTTTCTGGCACATGGGAAGAACAAGGTCAGAAGAAAGGAAGCACTTCTGAGTCCTGTCAGTTGGTGTGTATTTATTTGGGAGTAAACTCCACTGACATCAGTGGCTGAGCTTGAATTAATACAACTATTCAGCTTTTTTTAGGTTTTCATGACATGAAAAGGTAAAGGTAAGAGTTTTCCTGCCAGTTGTGATGACTCTAGGGTGTGGCACTCATCTCCATTTCCAAGCTGAAGAGCCAGTGTTCGTCTGAAGACGCTTCCCTGATCATGTGGCCAGCACGACTAGATGCCAAAGGTGCACAGACACTGTTACTGAACCAGAAGTTCAGGATATTGGCTCCTTTCAACAACTCGCTGTTTTACGTTTCAGTATATCCAGTGAGTACTGCCAATGTTGCTTACTTCTTACAGCATTGTAGTCAGGTTCAATTTAAGAAACCTATGATCAAAAAAGCTTTCGTCCTTTACAATTAATCTTTTGGGGTGGGGTGTGTGTGCTGGAGGACGAAGTTTCTCAATATAATTTGCATTCATAAATAAACAGGGCTTGGACATGATGCTATATACCGTCATATGTTTATTAGATTTTAGGTCAGCAGTTGTAATCTGTGGCAATTATGCCTCTTTCAGTACATCAAAATCATACTAACCATGAAGCAGAAAACCTTCTGGTAAAAAACAAACAGGGTAGAAGAAGAGGGGATGTAGTAGATAAGAGAATGAAACAAAATGGGAAATTAAGTATGTTGCATAATTGTTTTCACAGTCTGTTTCATAGTCTTCTTTCTTGGGTATTGATACGTAGTCTGATCTCCTCCAATCTCTTGGCATTGTGTTCTTCTCCAGATTTGATGGCATAGTTTGGTTAAAATTTTTACTGATTCTTCTGTTGATGGACATATTTCTGTAACTATTCCATCAATTTCTGTAGATTTCTGACTTGGTAATGAATGAGTGCTGATCTAAGCATATTCTAGTATTAGAGGTTTTTCTCTAATAGGTAACATTTCCTCAGGTGCCTTGGATATTAACTGTTCTGTGCAGAATTTCAGTATACGCTATTCATGTTTTAATGTTCTTTTAATCAGTTACTGTGAATCCACTGGAATCTGTCTGTGAAGACTCACTCGTCCAGGGTAATTGCATCGCAACAAAAGTTTAAAAAGCAGGCATCTGGATTGGATTTT